>OX104040.1:7720958-7941307 GCA_944470415.2 Schistosoma rodhaini
TTGGATGTACCTGCATTACAGAATCTCAGGCGTTTTGGATTCCACTGCTAGCCACTATCCATCTTTGCATATAAAGTTTGTGACGTTAGGCTATATCGAGGCAGTCCGCATAGGATGCACATATGCCAACAAGAAACTGATCAATCGCAGTGCGAAATAACAATGGGAAAATACAAGCAAACAACAACAAGTGAGTATTCATTTATATTAGAACAAAGCCTGATAACGACCTAATCTGAGAAAAACATATGTATTGCTCTAATCCCTTAAAAGATAGAATCTTCTTCAGCGCTTATTTTATGTAAAAGTGGAACTGCTTAAACCAGATTGTTCCGATGAATTTATTTATGACTGTTTGTCGTCTTCATTTTTATTATGGCCTTTTATTTCCCATCATATTCTGTTGACATCTGACTACTTAATTGGATAACCATTTACAAATGAGTTAATAATTTGTATTAGATTATATATATCAATCGATTACTGATTGATCTGAATTCTATGCTTCAAGGAGTTCCCTGACATTTTTATAATTTTACTCGATCCAAAATTTCGACATTTTCTCGCTCAAATTTATATTCACAGTTATGTACATGGATTGGAAATCCTTCCCACATGAAGTAATTGTTGATAATATTGTTCAGAACGATAATAAAAACTTCGCAATTGAACTTTCTGACACAAAGTGTTCAACAATAGAAGGGTCATTCATCTAAACTTCAAATCTTCCTCACTACATTAGTTTGTGCTTCATTCTGAACACAAAAATCAAATTCAGGGATAACAAGAAACTTCAATAAGGAAATATTACCATAAACATATTAATTGTAGGGAAAACATAGGGTTAATTGTATTTGTCGGTCTTTTTTCATCATAATTTTGTTGACCGGAAGTTAATGATTAATTGCGATCGGTAATTTCTGAGTAGATGATAATTTGTTGTACATTTGATATACTTGATGGTATTGCGAGTTCACCTTACTTGGTAAACGGAACGAAGATCAATGACACAATGACACGATAGGCTAACTCTAATCCGTTGTCCCCTGCCCTGCTAACTAGATCAGGAAGTCTTGGTGAGGCGTAGAGAATGTATTCTACAAGCACCCACAAAATACGAGGTCAATAAGCACACAAATCAAGCTTATTTATACAATGATAGAAACGCTCTTGGGAGAGCCACAAAATAGCGTACTAAAAAAATCCACCAACCAATGACAGTCACGGATTTCCTAGTGGGAAATGTAAGCTGTCGGTCAACTAAGCGTTTTTTGGGGCGAAAACATAAAATTCAAATGTTCACAATAAAATTACAACTTTTATTCCCAGAAATGTTGTTATAAATGATCGCATTGATGAATTCATCTGTAATTGAGGCTATTAATATAACTTACACAAATGTCAACAAATGCTGATAAAATTCAATCAAGATTATTAATAACAGAGTGATTAAAATTGTTCTTAAGCATGATATGAATATTATTACTGAGTAAACATGTGGGGGCTATCTATATCCATGGGTTGAGAAGGTAACTCCGCTGGACCTTGAATTAAAAGGTACTGGGTTCGAGTCCTTATGTGAACAATGGGGGGAGATAGTCGATTATTATTTTAAGCAGCTTGATTTACAGAATTCTACAAGCCGTTAGGACTATACGAACATTGAAATAACATTAAAATAACTGTGGTTTAGACTTATTATTTATATTCATCTCCTCATTAGTAAACAGTTATTCACCTCTTGCCGCTTTGTACTGCTAAAACGTGTCATTATAATCAGTTACTATTATTTAAAGATGAATATCAAAACCAAACATCTGAGCAGAGATTACGTTTTGACTAATAAGGAGGCCTAGTAACCATTCTTTCACTGATTTACATTTATGTTCGAACGCTGTTACAACCAAAGATAATTTAATTTTTAGTATGCCATCTTTTATACATTTTTGGTGATCACTGTGGACTCATTACATTTGGGATACAATCGGAAAGCCATGGAGAGCGAGATATCTTATTCTTCCTGGTATGCGAACCCTTAGCGGTGCATGCTCAAGGTCACAAAAGATACCAATCTAAGGACCTTCAAGACTCATGGTGAATGTCTAACCATTAAAACTATTCAGATGGCGTCCAGTGGCATAATTTTAGTTAGTTTTTCGAGGATTGGTATGCTGTAACTAAACAATTCTCGGAATTTCATTATTGTGATCATTTTTGTCAACGGTGAGAAAGTAATTTATAAACGACATTTGAGTGTAGCTAAAAAGACCTTGAGAATGTCCACGTGCATGCTACGGCGAAATACGGTTTATAAGCCAGTGTGAGGAATTAGGGTTAATATTCACAGTTGATAGTTAGGGTTAGGAATTAGATTTTGGGTTTTTATCATCAGTTATAATGTCAAAACTCTATTCAGTTAAATAGATAAATCGATTTTGAGCCAAAATTAAAGACCTGTTATGGTAAATCTGAATGGTTCGTCCATAAATTATAGTCTCGCCTTGTCAACTAATATTTTGAACAGCGATCACACAGGTAAGTAGTGATGTGAGTTGTAAGGATGGCTCGTTGACAAACTCAAGGAAGCTTCAAGAAGCCCAGAAAGAGTCGAAGACATTCCATCCAATCAGTGCTAGAGGAACATTCTATAACATCGACGTGTATCTTCCCTATTGGATGAATAAGATGGACCCCTATGTGCCAATTAGCTGTCCGAAATGATGATTTACTTTCAGTCAAAAAGCTATAAATACATGAGATTTTTGTACTACATTTGACTCTGTGTTGCGAAATACATTCCTACTTTCTAGTCTTCTGTCTTCTCTCTTGCAACGTTGCGGGTTCGATCGTTCAAATAGTCTAGTAGTGCGCGGTATAGCAAGAATCAAAGCTGTAGATATAACATCAGCAATGATTATTAACAGATGATTCAGTCATTGTGACAAATTACTGAGTTGTTAACTTGATTTTCAAAAAGTGTTCATTAAAAAAAATCCCCACTGGCTTAGAAACTTAATAAAATTATAGGAAGATTTACATAATCTGATGAACACTAATATGTAAGACAAACATGATATTAGTTACCACTCAGAAATCGACCAACTGCAATTATCTCAGTTCTATTGAAGAACAATCTCTGTTTCAATAACTTATTGGTGACATTCTAGACTGGAAAGCTGGATAGACAGAATTGAAATCCTATAGTAAACAGTAGTCCCTTCAATATTCTAGATACTTTTTGTTAATGAATGCTAAGTATCACAAAGTTTATGTTCATAGTTTCCTATCCAATACCTTAAACCAACCAACATCTCAAGATTATTTAAGCATTGTTGAATCACTTAAACTAGTGGCTATCTTTTGATTCCACCAACATAACATTGACCAATATCCAATGATCGATTATTGATTTCTAAAAAAATTTCTAACTGATAACTTCAGTATTATGATGTACACTATCGATTGATTTCAATGACTTAAACTCTTTCATATACAACAAGATTTCTATAGAAGTTTTACACATAATAAAAATTTGTAGAAACAAAAACAAAAAAGTTATAAGCAAAGATAGACAGTAGCTAGCAGTGGAATTCATGATGCACGTTTCATCCTATTTGACACTCGTCAGTCGGATGTCTCTGCATATCATCCTAGGACTCGAACCCAGTACCTTTCACTTCAAACTCCTAAATGTCACATATACCAATAAGAGACTGATCAATTGTCAGTCCTAAAAATCAATGGGAACTGAATTTAAAACCAATAATACTTTAAATTCACTTGGCATTGTTTGTTTGAATCTTCCCATCGATTTTATTAGGACTGCAACTGGTCAATCTCTAATTGGCATATGTGCATACTGTGCGTATTGCCTCGATATAGCCTTAATTCACAAGCATGGTTAGCAGAGATGGATGAATATTTTATATCAAACATATGGGGGTTTTATAAACTTGACTTACAAAATGAAATGACCTATCTAAATCTTTAATTAATCATTTACATTCTTGCATTAGATTTAAAAATCATAACCAAGAATGATGATATTCTTTTAGTCAAGTATATTGTCTTTTTTGTTTGAAACTATTTCAGTACCATATATTTCTAATCTATATATAAAGTGACTTATATTTGATACTGTTTACGTGTATCTTCCCATTGTTATTTAGGACTACAATTGATCAGTCTCTTATTATTGTTGTTGTTGCTGTTGTTGTTGTTGTTGTTATGTAACATTTTCAAAATGAAGTAGTTACTAAGAGACAATTTTTAAAATGTCATCATATCAATTTGGTTATTCGATTGGTTGTCTGTCTGTTTGTTTTTTTTCTATTAAAAAGGGTAAACGATAAAATATTGCGCTACATTAAAAAAAATTTTTTTCGAACAATCGTCAAGTTATCAAAGTGACTATTTTAACAGAAAAGGAAGAATGTATTTGTAAAATCTTTATAAAATGAATTTGAAGTAAAATTCAATTATACACTTGATAATTATTGATAATTTTAATAGTTGATATCATGAATCAATTGAAGCTAGACTAACCATGGAAAATTTGAAAGTAAAGGACTGCCGTTTTGTCCCTAGCATGATGGGACTCCTCATGATCTCAACTATTAAAATTACTATATTATTCACAAAACTTCTTTTGGTAAATATTGATAATTTTCTTTGAAAATGATTGAATCAGATTGCTTTAAGTGAAACGTTGGATTTATTTCAAATTTATTTTGTTACGTTCCAATAACAAATAGTGAATGGTAACTTGTGGATCTATTTATGAATCAATATTGTGCATATATTTTTTCATCGTATAATCACTAAATAACTAAACTATTCATATTCATGTTTTCCTTATCATGAGCTTTATTTTGAACTGTAAACTGTTGTTATACGACTTACCGTTCATGAATTACACCCAGTCTATTGATTACTGTTCCCACTAATTCACAGCCACATTTACCTGAATCTTGTACAAATGTTATTTTCTATTTTATGCTACGATGTGGTCTGTCTGTTTGTTTGGTATAGAAACCCAGTATGTTTGAGAATAATGATTCATATTGCAAAGGCTGTTGTTGGTGTTCTAGACTTAACTGGCTGGGCTAGGCAGAAGGAGGACTGACAAGTGTTCTAGACTACTCGTACGATTTTTGTGTGTCGCTGTTCCAATAGATAATTCCCTGCTCTCTGATTGGCGGTTTTATCACGTAATAAGTTAACAAGGCATCCACTCGTTAACAAGCTATAACATTATTTTGCTAAGATTTTACAATGGGTCGAAAAGTTGGAGAACTACGAAAGCCATCATCCAGAAGATACAGGTGTTTATTAACAGTTGTCTATGCAAAACACTTCGGATCCGTTAGCCAGATACTATCAGAAACAACCTACTGTGACAGAGAACAAAGAAGTTTCCAGTGGAGGAAGAAATCAGGAACAAGCACTGAAAGTGGATAGGATACACATTGAAGAAATCATCCAACTGCGTCACAAGGCAAGCTCTCACATGAAATCCTGAAGGCCGAAGGAGAAGAGGAAGACCAAAGAACACATTATGTCGAGAAATGGAGACAGACATGAGAAGAACGAACAAAAGTTCGGTAGAACTAGAAAGGAAAGAGCAGGACATAGTGGGTTGTAGAATGCTGGTGGGTAACCTATGCTCCATTAGGGGTAATAGACATAAGTAAGTAAGGTTTTACAAATACATTATTACTCTTTAATGTTTCACATCAAATACTGTGAAACTATTCAATCAAATTTAGACAAACGTTCTTATAAATTTAAAAAGAAAAACGTTGATATTTTTTCGTTGTTGTTCTCAAGATAACTTTAGTGATAATATTTTCATCAAAAGTTTCAGAAAAAAAAACAAAATCCATTTTGGCAAGACTATAATTTATGGACGACCTTTGAAGAAATGCAATGTGACCTTGAAAATATTAGCCAATCAGGAAGCGATTAGCATAGAAGAAAAATATTTTATACAAAACCAAAGAATTAGAGTGGATGCACTTCTTCCACATGGTTCAAAATCTCGTCAAGGTTAGGAATAGTTTCGAAGGTTCCAAAATCGTAACGCACAAGGTAGAGGAACTCATCCATATGGCTCTATAATAGTTGGTCTCTGGAGCCATGATATGGTCGCAAAAATTCTCTCAGCCTCGACCACATAGCTTCGGTATTGTTTGTGTGTACTCCGAAGCTTCAGTACCATCTGCGAATATTTTGGCTAATGTTTCTGGTGCTTTTATTATACAGTTCGCGAGAGTTAATATAATTTGCCTTAGTCTCAATCCCGATCAAGCGAAAAAGTTCCTATTCTGGGAGACTTCTTCTTCCAACATATATTACATCTAAAGAAAACATTACAGTAGTCTGCACAAAGTCTACGAGTCATTTGATTACCGCAATTACAAATAAAGGAACTTCTCGGTAATCTCATTTATTGTAGTCACTTAATCATCATGTATTATCTAAATCCTCTGTGAACCATACGTACATGAACACCAGATAATGAAATCGGCACCATGACCTTGAGATCCCTCAAACGCTTCTGATTCGCTCGTCCATAAATTATAGTCTCGTCACCATTTCTTCAATGTTAAAACTGATTTAAAAATATTTAAATTATATTCTACTAAAATGGTTATGCAAAATATTGTACCTAAATTACTTAATCATAGTTATGCTTTATGCTATGAAATAACAGCAGATATATTGATCTATAGGTGTTCATTGTATTTGTAGATTTTATAGGATTGCTTAGCAAACTTAAATGTGTGAAAGTGGAAGACTCGGTAAGTATGGGCATATCAAATATATGTGCTCACTTACTATCTTAAGGTCAAATGGTAAATGAAAAATTATTAACAAAGTATATCATTACTGAAGTCGGTCAGGTACCTAGTCATAGTCTCAGACTATATATCTTTCACCAAACCAGAAAAACATTTGTATATACATATACCTTTGAAGTTTGTACATCAGAATTCAGTTTGACCAGCACAATTTCGAACTTATTTCACTCTTATTGTCTACCATGAGATGTTTGTAAACATTGTAATAAACCTCCCTGTTCTAGATTTGTTTGTTAGAATGATTTTGACTTCTAACTATGTATACTTAGGCGGTATTTTCTAAAGCTTGAAACCTGTCGCATTGCTAAATACCATAAATCTCAAACAGAAACATTACACTTGTTGGAATATTCTTCTCCTTGTCTGCTCTTTAAGTAAATGAGAGAGAAGTATATTGGAATCTATGCATTCGAAATCTGATGGACTATTTGTTATTAGTACATTTCTGTGATAAAACTAGCTATTCGACGCTAGCTATTCAACACAATAAATGATTTAACAATGAATTAAACATTATCACATTCCTGAATTTGATTTGTAAATTTCTATTAGGCTTGAAGACTATCATAAAATGTTGTGATAGTCATAGACTGAAAACAAGTGAAGAAAGAATAAGAGCTAATTACCCCTCAGTATCGCACAACCGTTATCCGACGATTGAACCAAGAAATTGTGACTAGTGGAGTCCAGCGATATTAACAGCGAGATAATAATAGTAATACTTAGGAATTCAGGTGTATCTAAACTTGAACGAAAATCAATTGGTTCCAATCCTAGTGGTTCTAATCTGTCATGATAGCTACGAGTCCTGAATACTATTGATAATCTGATGGGATCTTGTATTTTCACTTTCATGAGGTCTAAACTAACATAAAACAAATTTGTTGTGGTCCTTGATTTTGAATTATCCATTCAAGGTATAAGTTAGCTTCAAAGCAAATAATCATCACACAGCACTCTCCTATCTATTACATATCATATTTTGATAAGAAAATGGTTATTAATTACTATTTTAATAATCGGTTGACTGTTTTGTTAATACTGGATGATCATTTAAATTTGAATACGATTAATAATTGGTCTCATACTTTTATCATACAATGACATTTGTAAATAAAACACAACGACATCAAATATCTATTTATTTAATATCAGAAGGGGTTATTTGTGTATATTATAATAATTTCAATAGTTGACATCATGAATCAATTGGAGTTAGACCACCATTGAAAATCTGGAAGCAGTGGACGGCCGTTTCGTCCTATTGTGGGACTCCAGTGCTTGTACACACAACAGAGAGAAAGTTTACATAACAATAATGTTAACTTAAAAACGTTCGGAAATATTGTACTAAGTTTTCTGTCAATCGAGTTGCGAAATCTGAAAGATAAAATTTCAGTTTCACAAACTTCATCCGGTGTCTTGAGTGATTGTAATGTTAATAACTAAGGTAAGAGCTTCATTATAATTCATTATACTACCTGTCTAGTTAGAGATTTTTCTCCAGTCCACACCGAAATGTATCTAACAAGTTGGACATTAGAATGGCTAATTTTGTGAGGTAATACTAGGAATTTTAGTTAGTGGCTGTGACAACCATATTAACTATGGGACAGTTACCTACGAATGGAAGTCAAAGATGCTTGAGTAATATCGTGAACTGACTGTAAACCTCTAGGAACTGACTCAAAAGTTTAAAAGATTAAAAGATTTGTATGGCTCAAGTTATGTCCTCTGCGAGGTGTGGCTGCGTACTGCCGAACACTCCCATTCTAGGATCAGTCCACCGTGGAAAACTATGAAATAAAAATGTATTTCTAATCGTTCTGTCGTCTATCGGTTAAGTGATCTGGCACGAGAATGGCAGGTCCTGGGTTGGAATCTCGTGAGTGCGGGATCATGGATGTGCATTACTGAGGAGTCCCGTAATAGGATGAAACGGCCGTCAAGCAGTGCTTCCAGGTTCCCCATGGTGGTCTAGCTTCAATTGACTAATGATTCCACAAAAGCCCCTTCAGATATAAATATATAAATTACTGAAGATGGCTTTTAGCATAGATTTATTTAGGATGAAACAGTAATAATTAGCAAATCTCCAAAAATCGTGTATCATTAACTATATATATATTATACATAACAGTGTATTGATAACATACTACTGATTTAATGATCAAAAAGCTTATGGATTATTGGAAAGTATTTCCTGTTTGTTAAGAATAACAAACCGATAACAATTGTGATTAAAACAAGAAAAAATCTATTGAATATTTTGAATAAGAATGTAGATGTGTGTGTGTGTTTGTTCGTTTGTGCTTTTCTACAAGAAACAGAAGACTTTGATTTTGTCTGGTAGACTATGTAAATACGTTTGCATGGTGAGAAGTTCTAAAAGTTGACTAACTTGATATTGGTTAATTTATTGATCATTAAGACATCGAATGTTTGCCTAGTCAAGGGTAGAAAATAATTTATCCTATGTCTGTTGTTTTGAAATATATATATGTATATAATAGGTCTCAAATTGTTAGAGATTCATCTTGTCATCTCTATGTATTCCTTCTCTAGTAACACATGTTTACGTGATTTGCTGCTCAGTCGGCAATTTCTCTATTCAGACTGATTTAAATGATTGGTTAAATATTATTGGGTTTTTTTAAGGCAGATAAATTAAGACTATAATATGATTTTCCCAAATAATATTTGTATGATAGTCTTAATTCATTGATTGGTTGAGTTTTAAGGATGTTAGACGGTCTAGATGATCGGCTTATTATTACTATGTTTGAAGCGAAAGGTACTGGGTTCGAATCGTAGGATGAACATCAACTCTGAGATGCAGGTATATCCAGCTGACGAGTCTCAAATAGGACGAAACGCGCGTCCTGAATTCCACTGTTAGTCATTATCCATCGTCGCTCATAAAGCTTGTGACTTCAGGCAATATCAAGACAATACACATAGGATGCACATATTCCAACTAGAAGCTGATCAATTGCAATCCCAAATAACAAAGGGAAGATACAAGTAAATAACACCGAATGAATGTTGAACAGTAATTGGAGATAACAATTTTTTACTGTAACCAAATTTACAGTATTAAGTAAAGCTAGTGATATGATTAATAAATCATACCATAACTTCATACAAACATTACGAAAAGTTGATATGTTTGATGAATAGAATAGGTACTTTGTTGAATGTTGAATTGTTACGTCCTTGATCTACCCGTCAATCACTTCAAACCCCACTTAATTACAAAACGGAGTGTTGACACTATTGAATCGCTTAAGCTAATGATCATACTGCAGTATAATCAATCGAATTCTATCAGTCTTCATAACTAAATTAATATGATATTATATAGAGTTGAGATCATGAGTCAATTGAAGCTAGACCGCCATGGAAAACCTAGAAGCACTGGACGGCCGTTTCGTCCTATTATGAAACTCCTCAGCAGTGCGCATCTGCGATCCCGCACTCGCGAGATCCAAACCCAGTCCCATAATAGGACAAAACGGCCGTCCAGTGCTTCCAAGTTTTCCATGGTGGTCTAGCTTCAATTGACTCATGATCTCAACTCTATAAAATTACTAAAATCTCAACCAAACCCCTTCTAATATGATATTAGTTAAAAACCATAAATTAATTGATGTATTTATTCTTCAGAAAGTGATAAACCTACAACTTTAATCGTTGAGATCATGAGTTCATTGAAGCTAGACTACCATGGAAAACCTGGAAGCACTGGATGGCCGTTTCGTCTTTAAACTTCCAAATCTAACTCTTGAAAAGAAAACAACAACAAAAATAACTTATTTTGTAAGCATGACCTTTTAAATGTAAAAAAATATTAAATGACCAATTTGTTGCTTGTTTAAATGTGGATATCTGATCTTAATATTGATAAATGAACTTTAACAAAAGTACAATTACCAAATCAGTTAAATATTATAGTTTTCCAAGGGGAAGACGACATGCAACTTAAAATATTTCATAAACAAATATCATTTACTGTAAACATGTACATGGTTGGCGGCCTATGCTCCATTGGGAGTAACAGGCGTAAGTAAGTAAGTAAACATTTACATGTAGGAAAACACTGTTATAATGTCTTAAAACCTTCTTATCATTTTAAGTACTCTAAAACAAGCACTCTTGAAATGTAGACTGAATTTTCGTCATCCAGTATCACTTATTGATCTGATCATCTTAAATCATTACAACATTACTACATCCCAAATAGGACAAAACGCGCGTCCTCTATCCTACTGCTAGCCACTATCCATCTTTGCTTACAAAGTCATAAATTAGTTTAATCCATAAATTCAATCCTTAATTTCCTTTAATCAAACTTCTATTTTGTTATTCTATGATAATGATAACTTATGAATTGGAATTTATCATACATAAATCATCTTTTTTTCTATAAATTGTCTGCTTTTAAACAAATAGCTTATTGATCATACTGTGGTGTGGGCTACTTACATCCACACAAGTAGTATATAACGATGGTAGGGCATTGAATGTATTTCACTAGAAGATCGATAAGGAAAAAACAGAAACGAAATGCAATTGATATGAAAATGCATAGACAATAATAAACGGAGACTATGGACTTTTATTTGCCGAAGGAATGGTATTCTGTAATTTTCGTGTCCTCACCCGTGTTCTGTTCACTACAATACATTATTATTCAAGTATGAAATAATTCTTTATCTATAAAAAGTAATTAGTGTAAAAGAAGTTTTCTAACTGGATCGTGAAAGAAAAGTATCTTCAACATGTTCATTGATATGCTTGATGCTATTAAGAGTTTATTTTACTCGGTAAACGGAACGAACGTCAATGACACAGTGACACGATAGGCTAACTCTAATCCGTTATCCTCGGCCCTACTAACTACATCAAGAAGTCTTGATGAAGTGTAGAGAATGTATTCTACAAGCACCCACAAAATACGAGGTCAATAAGTACAAAAATCAAGCTTATTTATACAATGATAGAAACGCCCTTGGGAGAGCCGCAAATTAGCGTACTAAAAAATCCGTCAATCAATGAAGGTCAAGGAATTCTGAGTGGGAAATGTAAGCTGTAGGTCAACTGAGCGTTTCTTGGCGCGAAAACATAAAATTCAAGTGTTCAGAATAAAATGAAAAAGTTGAAACCTTTTCCAAGTGACTTCTGGGGGATCTAACGCCCCCAACATTTATCATAGACAATATTGAAGATGTTTTCCAGAATGATGACAAATTTATCATGATTAAAGCGTTAAGCCCAAAGAATTTAACTTTACCAAAAATGATAATCCGTTAGAAATAAACTAACTATTTAAGCAGAATTACATGGATCGATTTCCATCAGTTGTTTGATTCTAAAATATTATAGTTTTCCAAGAATATTGTGAGAATCTACTAAAAGAAAATGTATCAATGTCATTATTTTACTTGACTCACTGTTGTTGTACTGATATTGACTATTTTCTCAGGTACTCCGTAGTGTCGAAGAAGCCTACATGGGGTTGTCCTGTCCACGCTATCAAATACTTCCTCCTAGTCAATGAAATTGATGTAGAGTGATGAATTCCATTCAATTGACTGGGAACACAAGTTGTGACAATCAATTAAAGGTTAATACAACATTACAGAGTTCATTTCTTAAATGTAAAAACTATATTTGAAATAATTTCAGTTTGGCAAACTTGTTTACACTTCAGAGTTATAAACAAAATCATCAAAGAAATATATAGCGTTCAACAATACTTCATTGATAAATCCTCCTTCAAATGTCTCAAAATTCATCGTTCCTTCATTGTTATAACAATTACTCTTTGTATCCCCCCCCCTCTCTGCGATTCGATGTTCTCAATCTTCTGCTGTCAGACATTCCATTTCTGATTGATGTTATATACTATTGATGTTGACATAGGTAGCATACACTACACTATTACCATCTTGAAATTCATGAAGAAATCTTTGTGTATGAAATAATCTGTCTCACTGAAGACTCGTTAATTATTATCCTAACTTGTGTTTAATTTATGTTACTCCTTTATTAATATTCTGGCTAAATTCTGATCAACGATGGAATAATCCAAACCATTACAGATTAAATTAAAATTAAAACCTGTTGTATAAGAGATTGTCTTTATGAACTCAACAGATAAGTAGGTAATACATTGGCGTTAAAAGTGAAGTGCACTAGTCTCAAGTCCAGGAGTAGACATCAATTCAGAGTTGCAGTTACATACAGCCAACTACTCTTCAACTAAATACATTTATTGGATTTCATAACTAGCCAAATTGGATCTGCTCTATATAAACAGTAATTCATTAGGTGTTAGAACATTTTCAGAAATATCAAAACCAGCACAAACTTTCTTATCTGCATCACTAAATTATTTGTCATCTTTATGTTAACTTTAAAAAATAGCCTATTAAACAATTTCTTCTACTACTATTTTATTCTATTCCAAGGAAGGACCAGAGTCAAACAGGGCTACTACTGTAGTGAACAGAACACGATTAGGGATAATCGAATGTATTGTAAGCACAACATTACAGACTATCTCACTAAATTCTGATAACCATACAACAAACACTTAACTTGCAAAATAACAATCAATTGTCTCAATATTCACTGCTCCTTATGTAAATATCATTTCATCTTCTTTAATTTCATTGCTCATGCATTTTCCCACCAATTGCACTTCATTTCAGTTATTTCCTTATCGATCTTCTGCCAAAATACATTCTATGTCTGACACTACACTACAATCACTATCAAGAAGGTACATATTTAATTCTTAGTCAGAACGTAAACAAAGAGTATGGTTGTGTTCCGACTTTCTATTATAACTATATCTTAGATAGATGAAGATACAGATTGATCGATAAAATAATAACAAATCATGATGTCATAAAGATTGCAAACTTACCCAGTGAGGGGTGGATTCTATAAACCTCTTGGTAATTCATTTTGTATTGTTTGTTTAAATCTTCCCATTGATGTTTAGGACTGCGACTGGTCAATCTCTTATTGGCATATGTGCATACTGTGCGTATTGCCTTGATATAACCTTTGCCTTTGTCACTAGAAGTTGTAATTATCCTATTTTCTTTATATTATAGCATCATATGAGACATAATACTAAGAATTCTCCATATTTAATGCTTCATACCATAATAATTTCTCAAATTTATATCTTTATTTAAAGAAACAAATAGTCATACATATGTTTTTAAAAACCTTGTTTACCCGTAGTTTCAATACATCAGTTGGTACACTATAGGAAAGGTGATTAGGGTACCATATGTTTAAGATGTAAAAATATTTCTTATATTATGTAGATTTTTCACAGAACCACCTGATTAAATGAGAAGTTTATACCTATTAGAGATCCACTTAGTATTGTTTGTTTGAATCTTCACATTGATGTTTTTAGGACTGCAACTGGTCGAGGCAATACGCACAGTATGCACATATGCCAATAAGATACTGACCAGTTGCAGTCCTTAATATCAATGGGAAGATTCAAACTAATAATACTAAGTGAATTTAAACTTCAACCCATTGCACAAGTAAATGGCTATCAGGACTCAGTAGTTGAGTGAATAACGCGATTGCGTTTGGAGCGAAAGTTGCTGGGTTCGAGTCCCAGAGTGAACATCAACTCAGATGCAGGTAAATCCAGCTGACGAGTCCCAAATAGTGCTTGACGTGCATCCTGGATTCTTCTGCTAGCTACTATCCATCTTTCCTATTAGAGATTATTACTGATATGAATTGTTTGAAGTTCTCGTTAAAAACTGAAACAGAAAGAATTTGGTTAATGACATAAAAATATTCACAAGTTAAAAGTGTTCTGGAATGTTGACATTTGAGAATTCGGATTCAACTGTTCAATATTATCAAAAAATACCTGTGGAATTTAGGTTCAGATCGAGTGTTTCCATTAAGTTATATATAATACTTGTATTATGTGACGTGTACAAAACCCTGTTTAGGGTATGACAAAATATTAATTCGAATGACGTAATTCTTTTTGAATAGATAATTGAATGACTGACGTAATAGTCGGTTTAATGAGAAAATTACCATTTAGAAAACCACTGAAAAAATCATATTAGTGATGTCAGAAATAACAGTACTATGGTGTGTGCTACTTATATTGACATAAGTAGTATATAACGCTAGTCAGGGATAGAATATCTATATAAATCAAGAAGGAAAGAACGGGAACCGAAAGCAAATGATATGAAAATGAAGGAACAATGAATTCTTAGACGATTGATTAACATCTTGCAAATTAGGTATTCACTGTATTGATCTCGGATCTACGAAGATTTTCCGTAAGTTCATGTTCAAATACATTCGATTTGGTGCCTACTTGTGTTCTCATTCAGTACAGTACTATTGAATAAATTTATTGAATACTGTAATAATTAAAATTGGGATGATTAGAGGCAATAGAATAATTCACTAAACGGCCGTCCACTACTTCCAGGCTTTTCATGGTCGGTCTAGCTTCAATTGACTCATGATCTCAACTATGAAAAGGAAGCTAGATTTCTTGTAATATATGAAAACTATACGTTGAATACTTCGTTTGCAAATACTCCATCAATTGTCTTTTATATCCTTTATGATTCTTCCACTTCCCAATTCCCTTCATCTTTCTTTTCGTTTTCTTCAATTCAATCTTGTCAACCTCCTACTGTCAGGCTTTCCGGTTTTGATTGGTGTTATATACTACTTATGTCTGTTAACATAAGTAACATACACCACAATATTAGACAATAATGTTAGTGATTTTAGTTAGTATCGAGCGTAAAAATTCATTGTCTTATAAGCAAAACAACAATAAATTCGTTCGTAAGCAATGATGAATAGTGGCTAGTAGTGGAATGTAAAGACGCGCGTTTCGTCCTATTTAACTCTCGTTAGCTGGATGTGCTTGCATTTCAGAAATGATGTTCATTCTGGGACTCGAACACAGTACCGTTAGCTCCAAACGCCATCTCGTTATTCACTCAACTACTGAGTCCTGATAGCCACTTACTTGTGCAATGGGGTGAAGTTTAAATTCACTTAGTATTGTTAGTTTGAATCTTCCCATTGATGTTTAGGACTGCAACTTTTTGGTTGAAAGTACTAATTACACAATATAAAGTAAATTGTGTTTTGTGGTAAGACGAAATCATTCTGTTTAGTTTAAATGACTTATTTCAATGTATGTTCAGCATTTAGTAATAAGTAAAGTCACAATTGTGTTCGAGTCCCGGATCGAACATAAACTCTGAGATTAAGATACACCCAACTGACGAGTCCCAAATAAGATGAAACGCGCGTCCTCCATTCCACTACTAGACACTATCCATTTTTACTTATAATGTTTGTAAATTAAGGCAAATCGAGGCAATTCGCATAAGATGCATATATGCCAACAAGTTACTGATCAATCGTCGTCCTAAATAACAATGAGAAGATACAAGTAAACAACACCAAGTGAATTTAAAATTCATTATTTATCTTGCCAAACTTTTGATCATGTCACATTGGCAAACAATATATAAATATATATCATCGGGTTTCCGGCCTAATCACTTTTCATTTGAATGTTTATAACTTTTGTTAACACAACATATGACCTACAACATGTTTTTTTTAAAAAGAAACTGTCCGTAAATAAACTATTTGATTTTTCTTTACGGAAAATGATCTTCAAAGCAAACAGAAAAGAAGGTCATGTATATTTCAAGAAAACTGAAAAGAGGGAACGTTGTAATGAAAGGTAATAGGGGTGAAGGAATTGAAATTCCATATGAAATATGATGTAAGATGATTGGATCTAGTCAGGTAGAAGTTTTGGTCATAATATCTCAGTCACGATATCTCTGAATGTAATACTTAAAGATCCAAGTTCAGAACCTAATTATAATATTACAAGGATCAACACTAAACTATCGTCAAGGATGCCTCCCAGCTAATTTTTTTGAATAGCTTAGTAACAATGCATAATGAATACGATATTGAGTCATTTAGACTATTGATCCACATCTTGACTTGTTCGATAGTGTACAGTCAACACTATTGACAAGACAAATTATGACATTGGTTACTAATCAATAATTAATGATCATGGAGTTCGAATCCATTTTCAGATATTTAAGCCAGTGTCACCAGAAAACAAAAGTACATGAAACAGTTTAACTCTTTCTGATGGGAACGTTAAAATTCGAAAAGTAATTTGAATATCTCATTGACTAATTACAAAATAAAGAATAATAACTAGTCACATTTATAACATGAATTAGATTTATCAGATAGGACCTTGGATTACATTTGAAATCATTCATCATCTGTTAACAATACACATCAGAAACAAATTTATAAACTTAACAACTTAATATCAGAAGGGATTTTGTGTATATTATTAGTAATTTTAATAGTTGAGATCATGAATCAATTGAAGCTAGACCAACCATGAAAAACCTGGGATCATTGGACGGCCGTTTTGTCCTATTATGGGATTCCTTTCTGATATTAATCAACATATGCTCATTAATGACTGGCTCCAAAAGCTATTTCATGGAGTTCCAGTGAGAAGCAGTGATCAGTGAAGTTCAACCGAGTCTATTGTGAGATAGTAACTCACTGAAGACGTTAGTGGATTTGTCGCTCAATTTCGTGGATCGGTTGAAGTTCGACACTAACGCCGTTAGATGCCGGCTCGGTGGTCTAGTGGTTAAGCTCTCGCGAGCGAGACTGATAGGTCCTGCGTTGGAATCTCGTGAGGCGGGATCGTGGATGTACACTGCTAAGGAGTCCCACAATAGGACGGAACGGCCGTCCAGTGCAAAGCCAACCGTCAAATTGATTGAGGAAACCCAAAATATGTAGAAAGCTTTTACCTGCTATCAAAATTAAAAATTCATTCATAACTCATTAATTAATTAATACCTTTTTCCTTCAGAAAATAAAACCAGATTTTCAACCAGTAGCATATCTCTCTGTCCTTAGAATGTAGTGCCGAATGTTGGCTAACAGTGTGTAACCATCAGTGTCTTTCACTTATACTTTAGCCTGTCTGATCAACCCAGAGTTTCACCGTTGAAAAGCGAGATACTCTGGAGAGCTTCTATGTCGCCCTATGGGATTTCTCTACAGTGCACACCCACCAACTAGATTGGGTGGTCACCTCTATCACGCATTGACTGAGGTTGTAATCAGGTATAATTTTTAAATTATTTTCAAATTTTTTTATAGATCTCATTTTCATAAACGACTAAATGAATTTCTTATGTAAAAAATTATATGTAGACTACTATGTGAAATATATCTAATCAATGGATGCAGAATACTGGTGGGCGGTCTATGCTCCTCCATGAGAGGTAGCACGCGTAAGTAAGCAATTAAGTAAGTATATCTAATCAAGTTGTTTGTTAAAATCTTCATTGATTGAAAAAGATTCTACTCATGTCGTAATCGACAGGATAACAGAAATGAAATTTGGTTAAATAATAGTACGTTGCTATAGAAAAATATTGAAATGTATTGCCTGGAATGATTCAAAAGATAATAATTTAGTTAGAGATATTAACATTGGAGTTTGAGTATTACACTGCTATGAAAAAGTCCCTGACACTTAAACCTTTATCCAGTGACTAAACATTACATATTGTTATATTCCGAAGAGAATTGTGAATGGTAACTTCTGGGAACTATTTATGGACCAATATTATATGTATATTTCCTATTGTATAATTGTTAAGTAACTAAACTATTCATATTCGTGTCCATCTTATTATAAGCTTTATTTTCACCTATGAACTATTATTATACAATTTACCACTCTTGATTTATACCCAGTCTATTAATTACTGTTCCCCCTTATTCACAGTCACATTTCGCCAAATCTTGTACAAATATTATTTTCTATTTTATGGTACGATGTTGTCAGTTTGTTTGGTATATAAACCCAGTATGTTTGAGTATAATGATTCATATTACAGAGTCTGTTATTGGTGTTCTGAACTTAACTGGCTGGGCTATACAGAAAGCAGGACTGATAAGTACTCCAGACTGTTCATACGGCTTTTGTGTATGATTGCTCTGATCGATAATTCGCTCTTCTCTGAATGGCGGTTATCATCACCTTATATATCAAACAAGGCACCAGATATAACAACATATTTATCTTACTATCCCTATTGTTCATGAAAAGATCTTTGGATAGCTGCATTGTTACAAGTAAATCATGTAAATGGCTAGTTTCAGTTATTACCGCTTATTATCCAGCTTTATCATTCGTATAAATGTCATTCGTAACAGTGATTTTGTAAAGTTTAATTATGGCTAGCAGTAGGACACACCCACTTGTGTCTATATCGCAAGCCATTATATTACGTAAGTTTGCAACCATTGAAAAGTTACAAGCTATCTAAACTCATCCGATAATAAATAGAGGATTTACTTTTGAAGCGAATGGTATTGGTTACAAGCTCTCCTATGAACGGTAATACTAGCATGTAGGTACAACTATTTTGAAGGAGTCATAGAATGAACGAAGTATATACTCTGAATTTCATTAATTTTAATGAGACATATTACCAAAGTTACTACCAAAACAATCTTTCTTAGGAGACAAGTATACCAACAAAAATCAATGACAACCAGTTCTTTATATGAACAGTGAATAAACTTTCCATAAAATCTATCAGACGTTAATAACTTAAGTAGCAGGATATGGAAAATTGATAGTTATTTTGACTATTCCCCAATATTCTTTTCCTTATTGCCATTTTTCTTAAAACATTCATTATTTAAATTCACTTAGTGTTGTATGCTAGCATCTTCCCATTGATGTTTTAGGACTGCAGTTGATCAGTTTCCAATTGGCATGTGTGCATCCTGTGAGTATTGTTTCAGTATAGCCTTAATTTACAAGCATTATAAGTAAAGATGGATAAGTGGCTAGCAGTGGAATCCAGGACGCGCGTCAAGTCCTATTTGATACTCGTCAGCTGGATTTACCTGCATATCAGAGTTGATATTCACTCTGAGTGGATAATGCGATGACGTTTGCGGCGAAAGGTACTGAATTTGAATCCTAGAGTGGACATCAACTGTGAGATGCAAGTACATTCAGTTGACTAGTCCCAAAATAGGACTTGACGCGTGTCCTGGATTCCACTGGTAGTTACTATCCATTTTTGTTTATAATTCATTATTATTTAACTCCGCCTGTAGCTCCGCTGGGGGTTGCTGCCGGTCCCAAGCCCGGGTAAAGGAGGAGGGTTGGGCATGGGGTTAGCGACCCCATCCCGTAGAAAATCGACCCGCTAAAAATACGCTAACCAGAAAAAATCATTCAAACCTTTCAAAATCTGCCCTGGGAGTAGAAGGAATAATTATGACGTCTCATGATGAAAGCCAAGTTCCTTCGGAAGTCATGAGGCCGATGCACATTCTTACAACCAGAGCAAAAATTTTTATAGGTACATGGAATGTCCGAACAATGTGGGAGATCGGAAGAGTCTTCCAAATTGCTGCAGAAATGAGAAAATGCAACCTGGAGGTTCTTGGAATCAGTGAAACACGTTGGACGCAGGTTGGACAACAACGACTGTCTTCAGGAGAACTTCTGTTATACTCCGGTCATGAAGAAGAAAATGCCCCACATACACAAGGAGTTGCATTGATGCTGTCCAGAAAAGCACAAAATGCACTTATTGGATGGGAATCTCATGGACCAAGGATCATCAAAGCCTCCTTCAAAACAAAGAGAGAAGGCATTACAATGAACGTCATCCAATGCTATGCGCCGACCAACGACTACGATGAAGACGCTAAAGACCAATTCTACGATAGGCTGCAGTCGATCATCGAGAAGTGCCCAACCAAAGACCTGACAATTCTGATGGGAGATCTCAATGCTAAAGTTGGAATGGACAACACTGGATACGAAGACGTCATGGGACAACATGGACTAGGAGAAAGGAACGAAAATGGTGAGAGATTTGGAAACCTATGTGCCTTCAATAAACTGGTCATAGGTGGCACCATATTTCCACACAAAAACATACACAAAGCCACTTGGATTTCACCGGATCACACTACACAGAATAAAATCGACCATATCTGCATCAACAAAAAGTTCAGGAGGACGATGGAGGATTTGAGAACCAGAAGAGGAGCTGATATAGCATCCGATCATCATTTGCTGGTCGCCAAGATCAAACTAAAACTCAAGAAGCACTGGACAACGGCGCGGACAACATCACAAAAGTTTAATACGGCCTTTCTTCTAGATGCTGACAAACTCAACAAATTCAACATAGCCCTCAGCAACAGGTTCGAGTCCTTTCATGATCTACTCAATGGAGAGGGAACTACCATGGAGAGCAACTGGAAAGGTATCAAGGAGGCAATCGTTTCAACATGTCAGGAGGTTCTGGGCCAAAAGAAGCACCATCACAAGGAATGGATCACTGTTGGTACACTGGATAAAATTGAAGAAACAAGAAACAAGAAGGCAGCAATCAATATCAGCCGAACCAGAGCGGAAAAAGCCAAGGCACAAGCCGAATACACAGAGGCAAACAAGCAAGTGAAGAGGAGCATCAGAACCGACAAACGTAAATATGTGGAAGATTTAGCGATGACAGCGGAAAAGGCTGCAAGAGAGGGAAACATGAGACAACTGTATGATACAACAAAGAAACTTGCTGGAAATTACCGTAAACCAGAAAGACCAGTGAAAAACAAGGAAGGCAAAGTAATCACCGACATTGAAGAACAACGAAACAGGTGGGTAGAACACTTCAAAGAACTCTTAAATCGACAAGCTCCACTGAACCCACCCAACATCGAAGCAGCACCAACGGACCTCCCAATCGATGTTGGCCCACCAACAAGTGAAGAGATCAGCATGGCCATTAGACAAGTCAAGAGTGGCAAAGCAGCGGGACCATACAACATCCCGGCAGAGGCACTGAAAGCAAATGTAACAGCAACTGCCAAGATACTCCACATTCTCTTCAGTAAGATTTGGGATGAAGAACAAGTACCAACAGACTGGAAAAAAGGACTTCTGATCAAAATACCAAAGAAAGGTGATCTTAGCAAGTGCGACAACTACAGGGGCATCACTCTCCTCTCAATACCAGGGAAAGTCTTCAACAGGGTATTGTTAAACAGGATGAAGGATTCCGTAGATGCCCAACTTCGAGATCAACAAGCCGGATTTCGTAAGGATAGATCGTGCACAGATCAAATCGCAACTCTACGTATCATTGTGGAACAATCAATCGAATGGAATTCATCACTCTACATCAACTTCATCGACTACGAGAAGGCATTTGATAGCGTGGACAGGACGACACTATGGAGGCTTCTTCGACACTACGGTGTGCCTGAGAAGATAGTAAATATCATACGGAACTCCTATGATGGACTAAACTGCCAAATCGTCCACGGAGGACAACTCACCGACTCGTCTGAAGTAAAGACTGGTGTAAGGCAAGGTTGCTTACTCTCACCCTTTCTCTTTCTCCTGGTCATCGACTGGATCATGAAGACGTCAACATCTGGAGGAAAGCACGGGATACAGTGGACAGGCAGGATGCAGCTTGACGATTTAGACTTCGCGGATGATCTGGCTCTTCTATCACAAACGCAACAACAAATGCAGGAGAAAACGACCAGTGTAGCAGCAGCCTCAGCAGCAGTAGGTCTCAATATAAACAAAGGGAAAAGCAAGACTCTCCGATACAACACAATATGCACCAATCAAATTACACTTGACGGAGAAGCTTTGGAGGATGTGGAAACCTTTACATATCTGGGCAGCATCATTGATGAACACGGTGGATCAGATGCAGATGTGAGGGCGAAGATCGGCAAAGCAAGAGCAGCATATTTACAACTGAAAAACATCTGGAGCTCGAAACAATTGTCAACCAACACCAATATCAGAATTTTCAATGCAAATGTCAAGACAGTTCTATTGTATGGGGCGGAGACGTGGAGAAATACGAAAGCCATTATCCAGAAGATACAAGTGTTCATCAACAGCTGTCTACGCAAAATACTTCGGATCCGATGGCCAGACACTATCAGCAATAAGTTACTGTGGGAGAGAATAAACCAGATTCCAGCAGAGGAAGATATCAGGAGGAAGCGCTGGAAGTGGATAGGGCACACTTTGAGGAAATCACCTGATTGCGTCACAAGACAAGCCCTCACATGGAATCCCGAAGGTCAAAGGAGAAGAGGAATACCAAAGAACACATTACGCCGAGAAATAGAGACAGACATGAGAAGAATGAACAAGAACTGGATAGAACTAGAAAAGAAGGCCCAGGACAGAGTGGGTTGGAGAAAGCTGGTCGGCGGCCTATGCTCCATTGGGAGTAACAGGCGAAAGTAGGTAAGTAATTTAATAGTTGAAATCATGAGTCAATTGAAGCTAGACCACTAAGGAAAACCTAGAAGCACTGGACGACCGTTTCGTCCTATTGTGGGACTGCTCAGCAGTGCGCATCCACGATCTCGCCTCACAAGATCCTGATATTATTACTTCAATATTATTTAATTTCTATTTAATCTAGTTTTTAGATATTTTGATAATAATAATTTCCAAAATTTTTATTTCTTTTCAAATTAGAAAATGTTATATAATACAAATTTGATTATTATTGGATTGATAGGATTATTTATTCTGATTGGTTTGGCATACAGCCAAACATGTCAAATACAAATGGGAATTGAATTTTATACATACATAGACATACCAAACATATTCTCTTCATTTGTTCATCTGACATATATATATCGATATAATGAGACACAAACACAGCAATGAACTGAAAAGACGAAATGCATTATTATTCAAATGAATAGTGAGTAGTTGACTATGTTGTATCTGGGGTATATTTAACTAACTTGATACTTACTATTTAGAAATTGTTAATTAGATATCTTATATAAGAATAACAAAATAGAAGATTAAGATTGATTTGATACTCAAAAATAAATACATTACTTTTGATCTAATTTATTTACAGTTGGAATAAAGGTTAGCTTTGCAGAAATTGAACTACCCTGGTAAGGCCTAGAGTGGGGAGAGTCCACTCTCCCTCTTAAAATATTCTCACATGGCCACGCATATATAACCTCTGACAGGGAAGTCCTACTCACTGACTTCTCGTGACATACTGTTGTTTACGAAATTGAGAGGAGGAAAATGCAAATGTCCAGTGCTTTAACCGGGTTGGTGAACACGGAAAGTTCACCTAGGGGAGTTGGAAAACCCTCATTCCAAACCAATGGTGCACATGGGCTGGCTCCAGTATCCTGAGGGAACAAATGGTGTATGAATCAATCGTTGATCACCGACTACCATGGGACTGCATCTCCTCACGATGCTCCTCTGCCTTGTGGATCAGATCTTTAGATCGAAGACTCAGGGTGTGGCCACCTGAAAAAGCTGCCTGTTTCGGTTTGGGCATCTGGGCAGTATCACAGGCCTCACACAAATCAAATGAGATTTGTGTGGCGCATATTATATCTGGTGCCTCTTTGCACTAATATTTCTGCGTTCAAATCAAACCAATGAATATCATAAAACTAATCTTTTATAACTCACAGATATAACTTATATAATTAATCCTTCTAATGTAATTCCATAATCTAATTAATTAATTCCATATCATAGATGATTGAAAAAAGACGTCAATATTGTATGATAATCGTTCAGTTATAATTCCTTGGTCTTTGCCTTTGGAATATATACATCGAAATGATGTAGAATTTAAATATTAAAATGTTATGTAAGTGTATTAGAATGATCTATTCGCTTCATAACTTGTAGCGATTGCTTATCAGTGGAATTCTGTTTAATAGCGTTACTATTTTGGTGATATTGAAGTGAACGAGAACACTAATGGAGACGACAGATTCCGTTACCAAAATCTGGGAACCATACAGTGAATACTTAACTTGCAAAAAATATCAGTCAATCGTCCAAGATTCCATTGCTCCTTCGTTTCCACACCAATCATTTTCTGTTCTCGTTCTCTTTTTTGATCTTCTTAACCTTCTTGCCTCCAATCATTTTCCTTTCTATTGATGATATATACTACTTATATTTATCGACATCAGTAACACATATCATAATGTGAATAAAACTGAAACTCAATATTGTAGTCAGCTGAATATTTCATTAGCTTGTAGTATTGATTAACTTGTACTCTTCCTACACATTATTAAGTACGATACTATCATAATACATTTCAAGTCATTTTCGAGACATCTATCTAAGGAACCTTGGTGTTAGTTGCTTGTTACTTGGTGAATACATTATTAGAATTACAAAGTTTACCTTGATAATGAATCATAATTCCACTGAATAACCACGTTTGGATATTAACAGTTTAAATGCTAAGGTCATACATAACTACTGTATAAGCCTCATCATAACGTATATAATCTTATTAAGTAGTTTAGTAAGCTGTTAATTCCATCAACACGTCCAACTACATACACGTGAAAATGAAGTTCGAAAAATAACGATTTGTCTAAGGAATGGTTATTTTATTGAGGACTAAATATAACCTCAACTCTTGGGGTATCTTCAGTAATTCTGTATGTCTGGAAAGCGTAAGCCTTCTTTTAATAATAAAATGAAGAGTAATTACAACAAACGATTGTTGTTGTTGTTGTTGTTGTTGTTATTTCCTTTATCTGATGTTAACAACAGTTTCTAAACGATTAAAATGGGAACTAAAAGGACACGAATATGAAAACTACTGATTTTAAATAGATTCAGAAAATGTACGAAGATTGGAAATAAGTCTTACAGGGTTTGAGAGACAGTGATTATGATGATACAATAAATATTATGTATATGTAAGTACTTCAGGATGTAATATATGTCATTTTAACTCTTAGAAGTTATTAGAAACACAACTGTTTACTCAATATTAACAAGTAGTATAAAAAATACACTAAAATTAAGGTGAGTGTAGAAAGAATAAGGACAGAAAGCGGAATTGAACATTAGTTTTATGAATACAGTCATTGCCCGGATAGCCATGCACAAAATTATCAAAGGTTTTTGAAGCTTGGTAATCAAGTCAACCAACAAATCTACTGCCTGATCAGAATAAATTTAAAAAGAATTCTAGCCCATAAGTCAGATTGATGAAATGGTTGATGAAAGCTAAGTCGGAAGTATGAATTGGTTGTATCCTGAATCCTAGTCACAGGATTATGTGACTCTTACGTTGAGTCTCTAGTTTTAATGGTAACATTGCCTTGGAAGAAAATATAAAGTCCGAAATCATTCATTTCAGAGAATGTGACATCATGCCATAAGCATCATAATGCAGACTTATTTAGGAGGCTATATGCAAATTAGTTATTCTTACAACAGTTCTGCTTGCAATTCACCACTGAATCAAGTCAATTTCATTTGAACGATAATTTCTCAAGTTAATTCCAGGTCCAAACTGTACGGGCTCTTATTTCTTCATTGATCTATTTATGCTACTTATTTATTTTAAGTAGTGCAAAATTTCAGCCTTAAAATTCTTTGTGTGAAATTATTTATTTACAACAGACGTCATTAAATTATAACAAGTTTGTAACCATCTAATCTATTTTTACTGCAGCTGAAAATTACTGGACAGTCATATGAATATATCGTATTACAGAAGCGCTATTATGCAACTTGCCGGACATATTATTAGACCTCTGATAGCTTTAAAATTTTGTAAACTATTTCCGGTTGATATATATTTTAATGTCTTGCATTACATACTCTTGAATATCTAGTTGAACGTTTAAACAACACTGATCAAGTATGCACAACTTTCCTCTCTGTTTAAAATCGTCTGCTATTGTGTCCGATTGACTTCTCTTTTTTTTGATAAAGTTTTGTTCTCTGAGCTGGATGGTTTGGTCGTGGAGCTTTCATCGTCCTTCTGAACGACATCATCAGCACAAACTTCGGGTTCCGTTTATTTTACAATAAATAATCCATTGTGTGGTAAGTATTTAGTATTTTGCTGAACACATAGACAACGTGCATGTTTTTTATAAACTGACTTCATTATAAAACTTATTATTTTTCATAAGTTAAGTTATGATACGTGTTCCACATTGTATATTGGGTATTAAACTAAGCTTGTGTTTAACACAAAAGTACATGTAATACTGTTGAATAAACACAGTACTTTTTATGATATATGTACTAAACGTTAATACTAAGTTGATTAATCACCGATAGGAAGATACAAATTGTAGATAATAAACTGGATAAATGTTGTATCGAGTGAGTGCGTGCATGCCCTGTTTAATATGACGTGCTGATTCCCGCCAATTAGAGAGGAGTGAATTATCGATCAGAGCAATGATACATAAAAGCCGTATGAACAGTTTGGAGTACTTATCAGTCCTGCTTTCTGTATAGCCCAGCCAGTTAAGTTTAGAACACCAATAACAGACTCTGCAATATGAATCATTATACTCAAACATACTGTGTTTATATACCAAACAAACTGACAACATCGTACCATAAAATAGAAAATAATATTTGTACAAGATTTGGCCAGATGTGGCTGTGAATAAGGGGTAACAGTAATTAATTGACTAGGAATAACTCAAGAATGGTAAATCGTAAAGTAGTAGTCTATTGGTCAAAATGAAGCTTATAATAAGATGGACACGAATATAAATAGTTAGGCTACTTAACAATAATACAATAGGAAACATACATATCATATTGGTTCATAAATAGTTCTCGAAAGTTACCATTCACAATTCTCTTCGGGATATAACAATCATGATGGAACCGTAATTTTTCTTTGAATGTATAATTCATTTGCTTGTATAAAGAGTTAAATGAGTTAATATTGAATATGAGGATATCCACTAACGGAAAAAACAATTTCATATATTCTAACTGTTATGTTTAAAGCGGTTACAAGTTCACTTAGTCTGCGAACGGAACAAAGACTTGTAACCAAAGACCAATAAGCTATCTATTCTGACGCATCTCAGATCCAGATAACTAGAGTAAGAAGTTCAAGTTGGAAGTGGGGAAGATATATTCCATAAGCAGCCAGAAGCACTAGCAATTGCAACAAGAAGAAATTAAATGCATATATACAGCATAAAGTTGTCCTTGGATAGTGTTACAAAATAGTATACTGAAAGATATAGTGAACCAATAGAGTTTAAGATTGTCCCAAGTGGAAAATACGACTTGGAGGTGAAAAGAGTGCTTTTGGCGCGAAAACAAAGAAATTCAAATTTTCAAAATAAAATTACCAAGTGAGTTCTGGGGATCTAACATATCCAACACTAATCTCTTAATAAATTTAACTAAGGCAGAATAGAATGATTCATACCTTCTTATCATCTGCAAACAACCTACATTAACAATAAAGACATCATCATAAAAAATGTGTTAACGATTTGTTTCTACTTATTGTCTCATTATGATCACTCGAAACTTTACCACAGCCTCACGCTCCTCGTCTCTCCCTTTTACCTTCAACATTTGAAATAGTCATGTTTCTTTTTCGAACCAAACTTCATTAATTATGGTACGTAATAACATTTTTTTATAGTAATAGTTCTATTGTACATTTAGGTTCTTTGAAACTGATTAGAAGCCTTGTAATATAATCGATTCATTTTATTCTATTAAAATATTGTTCTTCTCTATTTACATAGTTGAAATCATGAGTCAATTGAAGCTAGACCAACCATAGAAAACCTGGAAGCACTGGATGACCGTTTTGTCCTATTGTGGAACTACTCCTCAGCAGTGCGCATCCACGATCTCGCCTCGCGAGATAATTTAAGCATTGCTTGTATAGGACTGTTTAACAGTGTGAACTTACGACACCATTATTCCATTGTGATTCAGTAGCCTTAAATTATCAGATTTAATCACTTCATGATATGATTGTGAGGATGGTCCACAGGTGAAGTCGAGGAGGCTCTAGGAAGCCCAGGAAGAGCCGCAGACATTCCATCCAATCAGGGCTAGGGGAATGTTCTAGAAATGCCAACGTGGAGCTTCCCCATTGGATGGATTAGTTTGATACCTATGTGCTTATTGGTTGACCTAAATGATAATTTACTTTCAGCCAAAAACTATAAATACACGAGATTTCTGTGCTATATTTTGACATTGTTCGGGGCAATAAACTTCCTGCTTACCAGTCTTTGTCTTCTCTCTTTGCGACGTTGCGGGTTCTATCGTTCAAGTAGTCAAGTAGTTCGCGGCATATTAAGAATCAAGGCTCTAGATATAACAACTGGCGACGGGTTAATTTATCAAGATGTCTATTACCTTTGACCAATTTGAAGCTTTTCTAGAGCGCCATGAAAAACGGCTTGAACAATTCCAGATGCGCATACTCGAAAAACTAACCCAGCAGATGAACCTCAATAAGAATGGACTGACAGATGTTTCTGCCAAATCGCATGCTGATTGTATCATTGATTCCATTCACGAATTTCATTTTGATGGTGTTGCTGGTGTAACATTCGAATCTTGGTACAAGAAATATGAAGATGTATTTAATGTCGACCTAGAAACTTTTGATGATGCCGCCAAGGTCAGGGTGCTACTACGAAAGCTGGGCACCATTGAACATGAACGATATACTAATTACATTCTGCCCAAGAACCCAAGAGACATTTCATTCGAAGAAACAGTTAAAATTTTGTCGCAAATTTTCGGTTAACAGTCTTCCTTGTTCAATATTCGATATCAGTGCTTGAAAATAGTAAAAGCCGGCAATGATGACTGGGTGCAACATGCTAGCATAATAAATCGCGAATGTGAGCGCTTTAAACTATCAGCAATGACAGAAGACCAATTCAAATGTCTTGTTTTCGTATGCAGCTTACAATCTTCAGAAGACGCCGACATTAGAACCAGAATTCTAAGCAAAATTGAACAGTGTCCAAATATCACCCTTCAAGAGGTGACTACTGAATGTCAGCATCTGGTAAACTTGAAGCATGACACTTCAATGGTAGAAAATAATGGTCGACTACCTTATGTACAGGCAGTAAGTGGGAAGCAAAAGCAGAACACAACCATTAAGAAGCCTCCATCCGCATGTTGGTTTTGCGGTGAGCTGCATTACAAAAGGTTCTGCCCATACAAAAACTACCGGTGCACTAGATGTCAGCTCAAAGGACATAAAGAAGCATGTTGTAAAAAGAAGATGCACCGTCGATCATCAAGTGTTTATTTCCGAAGACTTAAAAATTGTTCATCAATCAACAGAATAATGGTAGCACATACTAGAACAGAACATAATCGAAGAAAATATGTGACCTTAGAGATAAATGGGCGCCGTGCTCGTCTACAGCTTGACACTGCTTCAGATATTTCACTGATCAGCCGCAAAACATGGAGTCATATTGGAAAACCCTCGGTGCTCCCTACAACCCAGTTAGCACACAGTGCATCTGGAGGAAAGTTAAATATTGTTGGAGAGATATACTGTCCAGTTAAAAAAGGGAATGTACAGAAGAATGTGAAAGTATATCTCACGGAAAGCCCAGGACTAGACTTATTGGGACTTGATCTAATAGAAACTATTAAGCTAGCAGATCATTCTATTAATAGCATCTGCAGACGAGTGACTATTGGCAACTCCTCAAGGTGTAACCAGAAAAGTACCGTGCCGCAAAGACATCACAACGTTTTTAAAGAAGAATTGGGAGAATGTACGAAGGCCAAAGCCTTGTTAATCCTCAAACCTGGTGCTACTCCTGTTTTTCGACCCAAAAGACCTGTGCCCTACGCAGCTCTACCGATTGTTGAACAAGAATTAGAACGACTGCAAAAAAGTGGAATTATAGAACCAGTGAACTTTTCTGATTGGGCAGCTCCAATAGTAATTGTTAAAAAGTCTAATGGAAGTATTCGATTATGTGCAGACTATTCCACTGGATTAAATGACGCATTTGAAGATCATCAGTACCCCTTACCATTACCAGAAGACTTATTTGCGAAACTTAACGGGGGTAAGTATTTTGCAAAACTAGACCTATCAGAAGCATATTTACAGATTCCAGTAGCGGAAGAATGCAAACATTACTTGACAATAAACACTCATAAAGGGTTGTTTCGATATAATAGACTTCCGTTTGGAGTAAAGACTGCCCCTTCAATCTTTCAACAAGTTATGGATACTATGCTACAAGATATTCCTGGTACTGCGGCCTATCTTGACGACATACTGATCATGGGTACAGACTATGCTGACCTGGAGAAGAAGGTAGATATGGTTCTCAGACGCATAGCAGATTTTGGGTTTACATTACGTGCTGAAAAATGTGATTTCTACATGGAACAAGTCCGCTATTTGGGATTCATAATTGATAAAAACGGAAGAAAACCTGATCCCGAAAACGTCGAGGCTATCAAGTCCATGCCTCCACCAACTGATGTGTCAACTTTACGCTCTTTCTTGGGAATGGTTAGTCATTATGGAGTTTTTCTTCCAGAACTGCATCGCCTTCGTGCTCCTCTTAATGGGTTGCTGAAAAAAGATACCAAATGGTTCTGGTCATCTGAGTGCCAAGAACCTTTCGTAAAACTAAAACAGCTCCTGTCATCAAACCTTCTACTCACACACTATGATCCAGAGCTTCCCATCATAGTCGCAGCAGATGCGTCCAACTACGGAATCGGCGCAGTGATCGCACATACCTACCCAGACGGGTCTGAGAAGGCAATCGCCCACGCTGCACGGTCGCTGACTATGACAGAAAGAAACTATAGTCAGATAGAAAAAGAGGCCCTCTCTATTATATTCGCAGTAAAGAAGTTCCACAAGATGCTATTTGGCAGACAATTTACCCTACTAACAGACCATAAACCACTGCTGACAATTTTTGGATCGAAAAAAGGTATACCTGTATATACAGCAAACCGTCTACAGAGATGGGCAACGACACTACTGGGCTATGATTTCAAGATAAAGTACCAACCAACAACGGATTTTGGACAGGCAGATGCCCTTTCAAGACTAATTAGTTCCCGTACAAAACAAGAAGAGGAGGTGCTCGTGGCTGCCGTAGATGTTGAGGCCGAGGTTCACACAGTATTAACAGACGCAGTTTCCGGACTCCCAGTCACATTCGAAGCTATTAAAGGAGCTAGTGAGAAAGATAACGTGTTGAAGTTTGTTCGCCATTGCATACTCAACAAGTGGCCTTCGTCGAGACTAAATGGAGAACTCTTGCAATTTTTCCGTCGACGAGACTCATTGACAATTGTAGATTCCTGCATCATGTTTGGCCACCGTATCGTCATCCCCAGAAATCTTCGAAACCAAGTCCTTAAGCAGTTCCACAGCGGACACCCGGGGATAAGTAAAATGAAGTCGTTAGCTCGAAGCTACGCATACTGGCCATCAATGGACCATGATATAGAGCAAAAATGTCGCAGTTGTTCGTCCTGTTTAGAGGCCGCAAAGAACCCAAATAAAGCTGAACCGCAACCATGGCCAAAACCAGACGGTCCCTGGCAAAGAATACACGCTGATTTTGCCGGCCCAATACAAGGCAGAAATTACTTGGTTGTTGTCGACGCCTTCACGAAATGGCCAGAAGTATACGACATGCCGAAAATGACGTCAGAGAGTACTATAAGAAAATTGACAGGTTTGTTCGCTTGTTTTGGGGTTCCTGAGATCTTAGTGACTGACAACGGCACCCAGTTCATGTCATCTGTCTTTAAACGGTTTTGCACTGAAAATGGCATATCACATCTACAGTCTCCCCCGTACCATCCTCAGTCGAATGGCCAAGCAGAAAGATTCGTGGATACTATAAAACGAGCTCTAGTTAAAGGGGGAGGAGAGGCCATCCCAGAACAAGTAATCAGCAAGTTCCTTTTGTCATTCAGAGTTACCCCCAATCCGGCAGTACCCGAAGGTAAGTCACCAGCCGAGTGTATGTTCGGAAGGAAAATTCGAACAATCTTTAGCAGTATGTTGCCACCTAGAAAGACAAGAAAACCCACGAATGGAAACCATATGGTCACTCGTAGCTTCAAGGTGGGTGAAAGGGTACTCGTTAAGTCGTATCAAGGAGGAAAAAGGTGGGAACCAGGTATTATAGAGCGTCGAATTGGAAGCGTATTGTATTTAATCCGAAGAAATGTCGGTACTTGTATAAGACACATCAATCAAATTCGAAGGGATGGCAGAACATGGATGCCACAAAGCCGGCTCCCATTTCATTTGCTCATGGATTCGTCTCCAAAATGCACTCAGGCGCACGAAGGTAGAAAAGATAAAAGACGCAAGAGCAAGGCAACACAACCTTCGAGAGTAATGAGTCGCAAGAGAATCGCGGTAACTCAATTCCAGGTGGATCCGAGAAAAAGGACTTATACAACAGACTTTAAAGGGGGGAGGTGTGAGGATGGTCCACAGGTGAAGTCGAGGAGGCTCTAGGAAGCCCAGGAAGAGCCGCAGACATTCCATCCAATCAGGGCTAGGGGAATGTTCTAGAAATGCCAACGTGGAGCTTCCCCATTGGATGGATTAGTTTGATACCTATGTGCTTATTGGTTGACCTAAATGATAATTTACTTTCAGCCAAAAACTATAAATACACGAGATTTCTGTGCTATATTTTGACATTGTTCGGGGCAATAAACTTCCTGCTTACCAGTCTTTGTCTTCTCTCTTTGCGACGTTGCGGGTTCTATCGTTCAAGTAGTCAAGTAGTTCGCGGCATATTAAGAATCAAGGCTCTAGATATAACAATGATATAAGTATCAAGTATTTCATTCAGTAAAAAAATGTCTCTTATTCAGTATATCCAGGCTCGGTAAGTTACTGATTCTTACTTGTAATTGGGAAATTCTTCTAGATGTTATTCATAAATCAGCACTGATTAGAAGTTTAATACTGGGATAAAATAAATGTTTAGTGCTATCTGGTTATAAATATTTGTCTAAATAAACTTTGTTTCAGCTGGACGTACCTGTATCTTAGAGTTGATGCTCATTCTAGGACATGAACATAGTACCGTTTACTTTAAACGTTATCGCGTTATCTGTGATGTTTAAGAGTATTTAAATTATAGTACTTAGTTACTTACGCCTGTTACTGCCAATGGAGCATAGGCCGCCAACCAGCATTCTCCAACCAACTCTGTCATGGGCCTTCCTTTCTAGTTCCAATCAATTCTTGTTCATTTTTCTCATGTCTGTCTCTATTTCTCGGCGTAAAATGTTCTTTGGTCTTCCTCTTTTCCTTTGGCCTTCAGGATTCCATGTGTTGAATTATAGCATAAACTAGTAGTCCCAGAAACAAATCGATTTAGTATTTTCATAGAAATCATTGGTTCATATAAACACCACAGTTATCCCCTTAGCTGTTGAGTCTTGATAGCTACTTGTGCAATGGGGTGAAGTTTAAATCCACTTGGTATTGTTTGCCTGTATCGTCCCATTCATGTTTAGGACTGCAACTGATCGGTCTCTTACTGACATATGTTCATCCATCCTTGCTTATAGTCCTTGTGACTTAAGGCTATATCGAAGCAATACGCACAGTGTGCATATATATCAATAAAAGACTGATCGATTGCAGTCCTAAACATCAAATGGGAAGATTCAAGTAAACAAAACCAAATGAATTTTTGACTTGCAGTTTTTTTTTATTAACTGCCTTTCATCATAGAATTATATTTTAGTTTCAATCCCATTTTATTTCCAAGAAAACATCGTCCATAGCTATGAATTTTTATACTATCTAATAAATTATTTTGAAGATTAATGGTGTAGTGTGTGCTACTGATGTCGATAGATATAAGTAGTATGTATCATCAATCGAAAGTGAAATGCCTGGAGGCAAGAAGACCAAAAAAAAGAGAACGAGAACCGAGAATGATTGGTGTGGAAACGTAGGAACAGTCAACTTTGAGACAATCAATTGACATTTTGCAAATGAAGTATTGACTGTATGATTCTTAAATTTGGTTATCCTACTAGTTTATTCTTGTTCTCACTATAATGAAACTGAACCATAGATTATTATTGTTTATTATATTAAAGAATGCTGATGTTTTATAAAAGGAACTAATCTAATATGATTGTCATTGTCAATTATTATTATTTTTTTATTTACAATTTTTAAAATCAATATTTTTTTTTGATAATTCTGATCAATGATATTGATTTTTGGGCGAAAAAAAATCTATAAATAAGACCTTAAACTGATTGATTAAATTGAGAAAAATTTTATTGATTATAAAACTATTCAAGGTCATAATCGATCATTTAGTTTCATAATACATTATATATGTATTATGTCGATATAAGTAATATGTAACACCAATCACTAGTGAAATGTCTAGCAGAAGAAAGTTGGGAAGATCGAATCGAAGAGAATGAGAACAGAAAGTGATTGTTATGGTAACGAAGGAACGATGAAGTTTAAGATAATTGATGGAGGATTTGCAAATGAAGTATTGAACGTATGGTTTTCATATTATATATATGTATCCTGACGACAACTGTTTAGGGATAAGAATTTGAATTGATCTGGGTTAATGAGCTAAAATAAAACAGTGATATAATAATCTGAAACTGTTATATCGCTTGAGTGCGTGTCCTGTTTATGTATGAATGTGATGATCCCAGCCAATGAGAGAGCAGTGAATTTATCGATTGGAACAGTGACACACGAAAACCACACGAGCAGTCTAGAGTACTTATTAGTCCTGCATTCTGCCTAGACCAGCCAGTTATGTCCAGAACACCAATAACAGTCTCTGCAGTGTGAATCATTATTCTCAAACATACTGGGTATATATCCCAATCAAACAGACCACATCGTACCATCAAATAGAAAATAACCATGTGTACAAGATTTAGCCAAATGTGGCTGTGAATAGGAGGAACAGTAATTAATGGACTAGGGATAACTCAAGAATGGTAAATAGTATAATTATTGTCTATAGGTCAAAGTAAAGGGGGACACGAATATGAATAGTTTAGTTACTTAACAATTATACAATAGGAAATATACGTAACATATTGGTCCATAAACAGTCCTCAACAGTTACCATTCATAATTCTCCACGGGATGTAACAGTAACATATACTCCAACATATATGACAATGAGACAGCTCCACTAATCTCCCTTATTTTTCATTTGAATATTTCCATTCACTCTCCTATGATAAATTGTAACAGCATAGACTGGTACATGACTGTGATAGGTCTCACATTGTTTTTACTTATCTAAAACAGGAGCCGTAGAAATGGAGCTCCCTTGATATTTGACCATCAGTCAACCACGTATCGCCAGGACAACTAGTAAGATTGATAGAACAGTTAACCCTATCGATAAGAATTTATTGTGACATGTGTATTCAATGATTTTTCGTAACGACAAAATAAAGATCACATATTTCTCCTATTTGTCACACTTTATATGTAACCACATTTATATTCAATATCTATTGTTTCCCTGTATCAATGACCTGAACACCGATTACCAAGACGCTCTATGCTGAGTAGTGTAGAGGATGGTTGGAAGAGAGTTAGGGGTGGCCAAACCAAAACGTGGCATCACTCCTTGAAGTCACTAACTTCTAGTCTTAGCCATGTTGGTAGATGCAGATTACCTGGTTGGGGTCCGCGTGACTAACTTAACCAATGGTTGGAGACTCTAGGTGAAATGGCTCAGAATCGATCACAATGGCGTAGGTCTATACACTCTTTATCTTCCCTTAAACCTTAAGATTAAAATTGCTTCATAACGTTCTTCCTTCCTATATTATATCCTTATATACAAACTTTCTTTTATATAATACCACCACTAAATTAACTACTATGAATCCGGCGTTCATCTTGTTGTGCTAACGAGGTATGGCAACTTGAACCGATGCATAAATGTGCCTGGTCCTACGTTGTAGCTGTCTGACTGTATCAATGACAAAGAAATATACATTTGTTTGGTTATATCTAACATACACTGCATGACCGCAGTTTATTAAAATGTAAACGCTCTCTCAGCTGTCCATTCTTCGGCTTTATTGGCCACAGCCCTTGGTTGAAGATTATGATAGTATTATAGCATCCTTTTAGGCCTTCCCACACTACTTCGGAGCTTTGGTCCGGATCATTATTAGATAATACTATCGGATTTAATCTTCTTCATTTTGCCATTAGTACCATCACGTGCAGAGAAACCTTTGTTAATCAAGTGAACTTATTTGTGGTTGTTATCTCAGAGAGCACCTTACAAGTAGCATTCATTTCATAACAACTTGTTGTTCAATATACCATTTTATATTTACACTGTAATTTGTTACCTTTTGCGTTACTCATAGACATACGTTTAGGTTTGTAGTGTTAATTCTTTTAGTATATTATTAGTAACTTTGCGTATGATTTAAAGAGCATAACAGCTTTCCAGTGTTTCCAACTAAGATCAATAAGGGTTATAATCTGTTAAAATAATATCATTTAATATTGTAAAAATAGAAGTCAGGCACAGAGCAATCCTGTCATAAGTATTTTTTTCCTTTTGAAGTTTACTTCAACTTGAGTACGGAGAACTTTCATGACTTAGATTTTTCATCACTGCCACAAAAGTTTGAGATTTTTATGATCCACTTAAGGAAGACTAGGTGTGAGCTTTATTTCGTCAGTAGATTTTTCGCTTTACCAAATAAGTTACTGTTATGTCTCGTAGGTTGAACGCTTTATTCGGATAACCCAAGGCTAGCACTATTCAGCGACTTGAAAGACCAGAGAGAAGACACGAGTATCAGAGAAGCACTTTACTACAAGGTTCATTATGTACAGAAAAAACAGGGGTTTTATAGTAATTAAAAGACCTTGAGATTACATAGTAGCAGTATGTTTAACAGCCAATCAGGACCTCATTATTTTAGTAGCATAGCTTCTAACTAATCGCTGATTGGTTGGGCTCTTTATGGGCCTCTCTGGAGGCTCTGATAGAGTTTATTGTAAGCCGACCTAACACCTTCCCTTTTTTTTGAAGATTCGAAGATTAGATTCTGATTTTAAAAAAATTATCTGTAAGTTGAAATTCTCCAACATTTCCTCCCCCACGAAATAATGTTGGATCTTCATATCTCCAATTTACAATTAATGACTTTATTTAGAACACATTTCTCGTATTGAATGCAGAATCCACTAGAAATGAATAGATGATGATGAACGACATTTGATTATAGGTCATCGGAATTTGGCTTTTCTGAAACATCTCCATCAAATTCATTAAGATTTTCACTGGAGGATATTTGATAGCTAGGGAATCATCATCTAATGAAATTGCCTTAGGTTTTTGACCAGCATTTGATTCAACCGACTTAGTTTCCTCATCTTCATAAGAATTTTCATCAAAATCATGTGCACCATTCCAGCTTTCTTAGCCGATATCATGTAACCCGTAGTTTAATTCTGACTGAAGTTTGTCTTCAGAAATCGTCGGATTGAGTGGTGCTTCATTAGACTCTGGGCTCAGGGCTTTGTCTACGGAACCTTGTTTTTCTTTGACATCTGATACTGTCACAGTTTCATGTGCATTTAGCAAGATATTGTCTTGCTTTGAACCGGCAAACTTACCCATTTTACCTTTTCCATCAGATGTGAAGGGAAATGAACCCTCAACTGGGCGTTCTTCTGGGACGGCCATTTTAGCACCATTATTGAAAAACTTGTCCAAGACTGTTTCAAATAGTTGCTGCTGGGAGGCTAGCATCTGTTGTTGCCGGTGTTCTAAGATTATCAGCGCCTGTTCTAAAGAAATCGTCATTTTTTCTGCTGATAATAATAATAACTCCGAAAATTCATCGGCAATTATTACAGCTTGTTTGATTCCTAAATCACGTCTCGGTTGCTGTATTTCTTTTTGCCAGAATTCTCGACGACAATTGTTGTATTTTTTTGTGTACCAAAAACCCACCGAAATCCCCGTCGCCACTGTTGTCTCGTAGGTTGAACGCTTTATTCGGATCCTAGCTATTCGGATAACCCCAGGCTAGCACTATTCAGCGACTTGAAAGACCAGAGAGAAGCACTTTACTACAAGGTTCATTTATGTACAGAAAAAACAGGGGTTTTATAGTAATTAAAAGACCTTGAGATTACATAGTAGCAGTATGTTTAACAGCCAATCAGGACCTCATTATTTTAGTAGCATAGCTTCTAACTAATCGCTGATTGGTTGGGCTCTTTATGGGCCTCTCTGGAGGCTCTGATAGAGTTTATTGTAAGCCGACCTAACAGTTACATAGCCAACAGTGTAATATGTAAAACCCGCTACAATAACAACTTTCAAGGATAACCAGGTGATGGATGCAATGAGAGCAGTCAACGCATTTCATTTGACTAGATGGCTAAACTATCTATGCCATAGTACAACTGTATGGCATAGTAACTACGCCGACTTTGACAGTTAGGAAGAGAGCCCCTGCGCTTCTTAGATACTTTAAGAAAAGCCTACAAACGAGGCTTTCGATTTTACTAAAAGGAGGTTTCATCAACTACATCAAGCTGGTTTTCACAGTATAATCATTGTGTTCCTTTGAGGTTGATCTCACCAATATCTACGCGAAATGTCCCTGAACTAATTATGTTACTCCGTGGAATTTTTATCATCAATAATAAGCCGACTACTTATCAGAGCCATCAGTATAATCTGTTTAAGATATTCTACACTAATCTTGTACCTTGAACACCTTTGATATGAAATAATATACCTGAAAATAGTTATGTATTCTCAATTCAGACTTGGTTGACGGACGGACAAATGAAAATACAGTATGAATAACCCAAATATTTGATTTGATTATTAAGTAATTATCAAGAACGGTTAAATGATCTTCATACAATGTACATACACGTACGGTCTGTCTATTAATTGAATTCCAGGTCGATAACTAATCAACCAATCGCAATATCTAGTCTGATTATACACGATAAACATTCCAAATCTCAGAAACTGAACTTTGAGTTATGTCATGTCACTTAAATATATATAAGTTTTAATCACTGAAATAAAGGCAATCGTCATTTAAAGTGTTAGATAAGTAGCTCTTAAAATTATTTAATAAAGTAACACACTCTTTACCAACATCTCGGAAGCTCTGAACATTTTTATCATGTAAAGGGTTAATAATAAATCACGCTTGTATGCCGATCAACCGTCTACCTCAAAATTTGTTGTTGTCTGGGGTGGAAGGAAGTTGTCAAATCAAGACATATCATCAGTACATGAAATCATGGACTGTAATTTTAAGCCATGTTGGTGGGTGTAAGATGCCTGATGGAGACCCACATGATAACGGCTATCACCGATTGAAGACATAGGTCACAAGTAGTAACAATGGTCCAGGTCCATTTATCTTAACATCGAATTTTATGTACTGCATTCTTCCTATAAACCTTTTCATTCCATCTTCTGGAATTATATTCGTAGCGGTCAACATTTCCTATCCCAACTCTTTTCATTCACTTATGTCAACTGTTTCACACTACATCTTACACCAATGTTAAATTTTAGTACATATTTAGTTGTAAGCAGCTGATGAGATACCGCGAAATATAATGAATTTATATTACTCTGCATCCGTGTTTGTTCTGGCTTTATTTAAATCCATAAAGAGAACTAACTGCATGAAATTTCTCTCCATTATTGCTATGATGATTACTGCTTCTTCGATATCTATTTTGTTGATTTCATCACCCCATGCTGACACGGTGTGGTGACTTAAGCTAATGCATATTTATGGCAAGCTCCATAATAATTAAACAAGACTCATTAAGGGACAGAATCTGTCCATCATGCCATTAACAGTTGGAATGAAACATTTCAAGAGGAGTAGATATTCATATTGGATTGAAGATGTTAAGAGTGATATGGCATAAAATCGGTTACAATATCACAGAGTTGAATGTATCATTCACATTCCCCTCTAAATTTCATTTGAAATTAAATCGCCTATATATTAGCATTCCTTAATATGATTACAGATTCTTGCAACGATCAACTAACAATCCAGTATGATAAGTGATAGATGATAATGTGGAGAGCCAATCAGAAGTCAAAAGCCTAATGAAAAGGTCAATCGATGACAATCAATCAACTTCCTAAGGATAGAGCGGTATATATATGAATGAGCATTTGTGCATTTTATTCAGTAGCCCAATACACTTTCTCGCTCAAGTGGTCAGTTGGAGGGGGGAGGTTAGTGCATGGCACACCATGTGTTAGTGTCAGATTTCGGTCACCACATGTCACAACAGATGATGACCATGAAATTTAATAAAAATGAAACATTAAAAACTTGGTAACTAAATGATATTTAATAAAAATAATGAAAGAACACTTGGCAAAATATCACAAATACACGCATATACACAAAGAATAATCATAATCGAACTGATCCCTTGAGTGATGATGCATGGTTCATACAAGTATGTGTATACACACATAAACAAAGAAATCAAAAGTACATACAGTTATTAGAAGGCATAATTAAAACAAAAAGAAATACAAAATCTATGCACTTGTCTATGCATATCCAATAATGACAATTAAAATGGTACACAGCACCTAACACCATGGTATATCACAAATTTCAATATCACAACATGGAGAAATAGGATAACAGGGTGAAAGGGGAACAAACAATAAATCATTAAGGATATTTATTATTTGGTTGACGAAGTAAATTTATAAAAGCTTTATCATCTATATGTCGAGCAGAAAATCGATTATATTCTTCATATTCTTCATCATCATAACCATTAATATTATTATCATTATTATTAATAGTATCATTAAGTAATCGTTGTCTATCTGTTATTTGTTTAAATGATTCATTTTTTAAAGAATTCATCTTATGTTGATGTTGTGATTTATTACGTAAACGTCGTTGTAATAGAAATAAATTTGGTTGATAATTATAATGTTTAAACTTATCATTATGATTACTACTATTAATAGTAGTATTATCAGGAAATAGATAAAGATAACGTGTAGATGAAATACATGTACATATTATGTATATCATTGATACAATTGTACAACATAATAAAACAACTCCGACTATTATTTGTTTACATTTTTAAAAAAGAAAAAACAACATTTTAATTGATCAAATTAGTAAACTTTTTTCGAGAAGAGAACATAAACAATAAGATAAGATAACAAAAAATTATATACTATCATCAAAAGTGCCTACCCCCTCTCGAAATGATCTCATATGGCCGCGCATATATAACCTCTAACAGGGAAGTCCTACTCACTGCCCTCTCTCACCGTGGGTGTTGTTTACGAAATTGAGAGAACGGAAAGCGAATGTCCGGCGCTTTAATCGAGTTGGTGGACACGGATGGTCCACCTAGGGGAGTTGAAAGACCCTGATTCCAAACCAATGGTGCATATGGCGTATGAATCAACCATTGGTGACCGGCTACCATGGGAATGCATCTCCTCACGATGCTCCACTGCCTTGTGGATCAGACTTATAGGTCAAAGGCTCCGGGTGTGGTCCCCTAAGAAAACCATCCGCTTCGATTTCGGCACCTGGGCAGTATCACAGCCCTCACACAAACCAAATGAGATTTGTGTGGCGCATATATATCTGGTTCCCCTTTGTACCAATATTTATGTGCTACAATAAATAAATCATCAAAAGTAATTTCTTTATATATAATAATAATAAATCATATACTTATAGTCAAGTAAAAAAGATGTAACATGAGTAGTATATGATGAATGAGCAAGTGAGCGTTTAAATAAGCTAAAACAATACCGATTGAAATGAGTAAACAGATAAATATACTTAAATAAATAATTATGATACGATACTTATGTAGTAAACGAGAAATCAGGTAGGGCGAACCAATTTGAAGGGAAAAGTTCGGGAGAGTGAACATCAACTCTGAGATGCAGGTACATTCTAACTGACGAGTCCCAAATAGGACGAAACTCGCGTCAAACTGGATTCCACTGCTAGCCACTATCCATCTTTGCTTACGAACCAGTTTATTGTTGCTTTTTTAAAATTACACACAACGTCTTGTTAAAATATGGAAACAATACATTGATTACATTATTTGTACATTTCCCTTCAGTTGTCATTTACATGCTTCATGATTGTACCGATTCTGTTGTTATTTCAATTGTTCTCTGTTTTCTTTCTTGTTTTTTTCTCAATTCAATCTTTTGTTGGTAGACACTACACCTCCAATTAGTGATACATATTAGTTACACCTTCCGGCATAAATACCATCCACCACACTTATACTATACTGTGCAAACAGTAGATTAATGAAGATATTATTAGCAACACGGGTGGATAGCTAGCTAATATAATGGGTAATATACTTGACATACAGTTTACTAAATAGAAGGTTTGAAATCCACTTCATTCAATCCTCTTATGAGGAAATGTGTAACATTAGTGAACAGAACTTATGGTGTGATTCATAGCTTGGTGGACAAATTACTATGTGATGGGTAAGTTTTACTAAATTGAATTAGAGTAATTCGTAACTCTTAACATAACATTTCGATTAAATTATAATGCAGGAGAACTATACTTTGTATGTTGTTAATAACATAATACTTGTCTAATATTTATGATAATGAGCCGACATTTACTGTATTAATGTTGGGTATGTTAGATCCTCAGAACTCACTTGGTAAGTATCCTTGCTTTCGCCCAAAAGCACCCATTCTCACTTCATGTCGTAGTTCCCACTTGGGAGGGCCTTAAATGTCATTGGTTCGTTGTCTCTTTTAATATGCTATTTTGTAACGTTTCCCAAAGACATTTCTATGCTATATGTATACGCTTGAGTTGTGCTTGCTGTTATTCGTGCTTCTGACTGCTTGCAAATACATTCCGATTTTCTGAACGTGGACTTCTGTCTCTAGTTAGCGGGACTGGAAGGCATCGGAATAGTTAGCTTATTTGGTCATTGTGTTGACGAGTCTTCGTTCCGTTTGCAGATGTAGGTAAACTCTGAATCTCTCCAGACAGCAGTTAAACACTAAGCTATATATATATATATATATATATATATCGGTTAATAAGTTTCGCTTCTCCGTAGGAGTGTTAATTGTACATTTATGCCACATGCTTAGTAATTTTGCATATGCTGTCAGCCTGTATAGTTGTGGAAAACTTATACCCACAAAATCGATTTTGCTATGGAGTGCAAACAATCATTAGTATCGTACTGTAAAGTCATTTCACAGATACACATATCCCCTCTGTTACATTGTGTGTTTTACTTCTTTAAAAAAGATCAGATTTGTTCGAAATGCTTAGAAGTCATCTTCCAGATAGAATAGACTTATATTTATTACCATTGTTACTTAGCAATGTTTTGTATCCACCTGGTCATACCTGTAAACTGACATATATTATGTAATAATTTTCAGAACCTATTACTAGTATTGTTATTATCATTATTACTTAAGATACGTTACCTTAATTCTGTGTTCAATACGCTGAGAGTAAAACAGGAAATCGATAACTAACTTCAAGATAAAACTTTTTGATAGCTTTCAAAGCATAACAACAGATTATGAAGGATTTAAAATCCTGATTTAATTTAAATATCTTTCAACCATATATTTTAAATCATAATAGATAATTACTATTCTTTTACGTATCAGCTCCTAATGGAAAACAGTTGACTAGATTTTAAGATTATTATGTCATGAGATGTTGTTTGTCAGGGTGTGTCAACTAATATCCGTAATTGATATTCATATCCTATTGTACTGATTTATCCTTATCCTTCAAAACAAATGACATACATGTTAGTAAAATGAACATAGTAACGAGTAACTTTCACGACATTGTGTGCAATCAAAAAAGACTACGAGATCACCTAAAGTCGGCGAACGGGATGAAGGATCAGCGACACAAAGATAAGACAAGCTAAATCACTCCGATGCGTCCCAGCCCTGGTACTAGAGGGAGAAGACCTAGTTCAGATGAGGGAAATGTATATTCTATAAACAGACAGAAGCACGAAAAACCAAGCACATAACTCGAGCATATATATTCATCATAAGAAGGCCCTTAAGAAAACGTATTAAAACGGGTAACGAACTAATGACATGTAGGGTCCTTCCCAGTGGGAAATAAAATCTGAAGGTAAAAATGGGCGTTTTGGCGCGAGAACGAGAAATTCAAACTTCTGAAATAAAATTACAAAAATAAGACTTTACCAGGTGATTTCTGGTGATTTAGCAACCCCAACAGGGAAAAATGTAACCATTACAAAGCAGTAGACAAAAATCTGTCAACATTGTATGTGCGCGGTAAGTAACAAGTAACTTCGAAAAAACTATTGAGTAAACTAACCAGTGAACATATCCAGAAAATCTGAGAAGTAGACATTAATACCACTACTATGACGAAGGAGTGACATCACACGTGATAAACTGCCATTGTTTGGAGCTGGTTTATTTAAATTGAGTAAGGCACACATCAGTGGATACATATCAATCAGATAAATAGAACTAATTATTTGACCACCACCAACAATCGCACTTCTAAAACCTGGTCCCGTAGCTAGAAAGAATGGAGACATTTCATCATGGTCCGGATCATAGCCATGATCTCCGCGTTTAGCTGAAATACAGTAAACAAGGAGCATCACTGAATAAATCCAACAGATAGAATTGATCAAGAGATTGGGATTTAATGACTAACTGTATTAAGGTGATGTGAAAACGTAGTGTCAAAATTAAATGAATGGCCTTGTTAACTACAGAATAAATGTTTTGACGTTAGGAGGATTAGTTACATCTGACGACCTACTATCAACGTATTTGTCGGGAATAAATGAAGTTATTATAAAGTGAAGTTTAATGATTTGTTGAAATTTTCAATGGTTAAAAAGAAGTGGAAGAATACGGATTGATAGATGATGCAATCTAATGTGGTACAGTAATGAATGTTCACAGGACGGAATTATTGATGTATGGCACCAAGCCAAAAGATCGGGTTTTTCTTACGACCGAATAGTATGTTTATATACAAATTGTTGACAGGAAAATAACACGATTAGATGTCATAAACAATTAGTCAATATTATAACTTGTTGGCCAAGTGGATGCCTTGTTAACGTATGACGTGATAAAACCGCCAATCAGAGAGCAGCGAATTATCGATTGGGACAGTGACACACGAAAACCTCACGAGCAGCTTAGAGTACGTATCGGTCGTGCTTTCTGCCTAGCCCAGCCGGTTAATTCCAGAACACCAATAACAGCCTCTGCGGTATGAATCATTGTATTTCAAACATACTGAGTTTATATACCAAACAAACTGACCACATTGTACCAATAAAATAGAAAATAACATTTGTACAAGATTTGGCCAAATGTGGCTGTGAATGTGGGAGGCAGTAATCAATAGACTAGGGATAACTCAAGAATGGTAAATCGTATAATAATAGTTTATAGGTCAAAATAAAGCTTAGAATAAGAGGGACACGAATATGAATAGTTGTTATTTAGCGAATATACGATAAAAATTATATGCATAATGTGGGTCCATAAATGGTTCTCAAAGTTACCATCTATTCTTGTTATCGGAACATAACAGTCAATATTAGTTTTTTGGGTCGTTCACTACCCAATGGATTAAGTTCTAACTGTTGAACCTAATTCCATCTCATCAGATCAAAACTATGACACAGAGACTATAACCTATGATCCATACTTCCCATGAAGGTTATTAACGCCAAATGACTGTCCAAGACTCAACAGATGATGCACAGTTCGAAGTTGTGACCCACTTGTTTAAAACAGTGTTTAAGCCACTAACATAGAAGTGACTTTATTTATTGCTATAAATATATGGACAGATACGATATCAAAACCTAGATATATTAAAGATGTAATTAAATGAAATGATCAATTTGCAGTTCTAGAACTTTGATTGTTACTCTGAGACAGAACAACAGGTGAAAACTGGCAGGTTGATGTTGGTATGAATAACGTGGCTGAATGTCGCAAACCCTGGGTAAAATAACTCGGAATTGGTTTTAATAGAGTAAATGAATTCGCTGTTTGTTTACTCCCGAAATGTAAGTTCCAAAACTTAGTACTTTTTGTTCCGTAAATATCTTTTTTTCTCCTATCACATCCTTTAAGCACAATATTTTCGCTACTACTTCTACTTTGGTATGCATTTTGATAATTTCATCTCACTGTGCTCGTATTGCGTGTGAACTTCGAACAATGAACATTTACGTCGGGTTCTACATTACCATCTGACTAATAAGATAAGCTCTATAACTGTTTCTTGAGCATACTCAAGTCCAGGCATCTGTGAAAGCCGGGTTTATGCGTACGCGTTAGTTAACCTGAAATCTTCAAAATAATGGATAACAGTTGTATGATTTACTTCTAATGTTTAAGAAATACGAACGGTCATAAGATAATAGTAGATTTTGCATTGCAATGAGCAGTTTAATATTACCAATTTTAAATAAAAATCTAAAGGAATCATCCGAGTAGTTAACTTTCTTCATTTATACTTTGGTTAACACAACTAATTTAGTTTGTGACAGTTGGACAAGAATAGTTTATACCAGAAATAGGGAAAATTTAAGAACAATTAAATCAAATGAAATTGTTTATGTGATCAAAATAAGTAAAAAGACTCGCATATCAAACTTAAAATACTATACTTACTAAATTTTGCAACTGATTTTTGTGATTTAACGATTGTCCATCCAGGCTCCGAATACACAACTACCGGGCCGATTCGTCGACTATTCGAGTAGTGCAAATGAATAGGTATATTATTCTTCAGAAAAACATTCATTTTTGCATGTTTTCCGACCAGCTTCTTGTAGAGATCAATAGACGAACTACCTTTTAACATTTAGGGAAGTTTATACAAACGGACAAATTACCATCTTTTGGCCATAATGACCAAAAAATACGATCCTCTGGCCCCGGACTATAATACATGCTCTCGTTTATATAATCATGCAAAATAATTATTCTCTTAGTATCTACTCCAGACATCCCATGATCGCTTGTTAAAATAATGTTAAGTGATGACTTTAAAGACGGCCTAGTATCAATTAAGGATAGTAAGTACCCGATATCATCATTTAACTTCTCGATAACATTATAAATTTCAATAGAATCAGGTCCAGTCAAATGACCCTGTGAGTCAGGTTCATGAAAATATATTAGACCGAGTGTCACTCTATCTAAATCTAACCACTTAATAGTTTGATTAATTCGATCGACTAAAGGAAGTTGATGGTTATATTGTGAATAATAATAACTAGGTAATTGTCCTTTGAATGGTGTATTACTCCCTGGCCAAAATGTAACAGCACTTTTATGACCATGACGTTGATTTGTAACCCAAATTGGTTCTGACCCAACATCAAACCACTTTGACTGTGATAAATGCCTTGTATTACTCAAGTCAAAAGTATCATTAAGCTCAGGATCATAAAACATGTTATCAACAATACCATGACTCTCTTCATGCATCCCAGTTACCAGTGATAAGTGATTTGGTCCTGTTCGAGTAATAAACTCATTATGTACTTTCATAACACGTACTCCGGTCTTCCAAATCCGTTCGAAAGAGGAAATGTTAACATTACGAAGCTTAGCATGATCTAGATAATCATGACGGAAACCATCTAAGGATATCACAAGTAATTTTTGTTGTTTATAAGCCTCACAAATCCCTTGAAGCAATATAAAAAGTGATATCCAGGTAAAACAGTGGCAGAAACACTCCATAGTCATATAATAACTATTCTGAAAAAAATTGCTTCAAAGGAGTAGGAGCATATGGAACAGATTTTCGAGTATGTGATTATTTTATTGTTTAGTTTAATGGTTTTGTGTACAGAGAATAACAATATTCACTTCCACTCGTCCACTAAACAGCATTCGATACTAAAAAAAGAAGTTAAGATCACTTATCTTTATCTTGAAATGTTATAAATTTGAAAAACAAATTGTTGTAATAATAAATTATCAAACCATCTTACTCTGGTTTGGATAGTAATCAGATCATTGTGAAATTCCTTTAAATATGTAGTGGTAGATACGTACAACGAACAAACTTTTAAGCTTATGAATGAAGTGTCTTACCGAGAAATATGATCATCGTATAGATGAAAAATTAACAACGAATAAAACCAAATATGGTTCTACCAGTACAGAGTATATTTAATATGAAAACCAGCTACAATATTCGGGTTTCCCATAGTCCAACTGTGCGAAAATTGCAATAAAATTTCCAGTTTTAGGTTCTTAACAATTATTAAATGTTAATGAGAACTTTAGACGTTCATATACGTCGACGGTTTGGACATTTTCCTATCTTTAGGCGTTTGATAATTTTGCAAGTTGTGGCAGCGAAACTCGGAGGAAAAGCTTTGCGAACAGCTCTGGAATACATTTATATAGATATTCGATGCTGGTACGCATTTCAACTAATGGACATAAGGATGAGATATCTTCTTGAACTAAGTCGTATTTGCTATGTGCGATTGGCAGCAAAACTCAATCACAAATAAAATTATCCCTAAAGTGTACATCAGATGCATGAACAAGCTCATTTTACTGAAAAAGACCATAAGAGTGAACTACATGGACGAGTCAATTATATTTTGGAGTGACTACTCACCCTAATAGCTACAAAGCATATTGGACTATAGCTATGTCAGTTCACGATGAAAGACCCGATCGTTGCTGCTACCTTGACGTGGTGGTCGGGCTTGCCTATCGTGATGAAGCAATCGAGCTTTGCTGGCTGGAACAATCGTTCCTCAAGGTCCTACCATGCCAGACAGATCGGTTGAAGAGCGGTGAGACTAAAAGCAGCAAACCCAAGGTCCGAAGGCGAAGTCGTACTGCTGACTGTACAGAGGTGTGAAGGCAGTAAGGTGTTTCCTTCAGACAACCAGCATGACAGCGATGCTGCCTTCCCACAAGGAGGGGTGGGGTTAGAAAAGGTCGACCCTAAAAATGCACACCTCGCCTTATCCCACGGATATCCGTCTCCGGCGTAAGGTTTTTTTTGAAGAACGGAGCTAACACAAAAACTACCCACAAAAAGGTCGTGTGTGACCGACCTCAAGCAGTTGTCCCTTGGGCACTGCGGTCACGCTCTCAGGTCATTAAGACCACTCCTAACCCAATTTCCTTTTCAGGTACCTCTAGAAGAATCCTTCCACGGTGTGGGCAACCGGGAAGTGATAACTGCCCTCATACCTCTAACAACACTCAAGACCACTGTATTCATAGTCAATCTCCTTCTTTACTTCCTACTATTCCTTCTACCTTGACTTTCAACACTAAACTTCCTCTCTCGGTTTCCTCCTCAAGTGTCACCACGGCCAACGATTCTAGTGCGCGAAACGCTGTCCCAGGTCTACTAAAACCTCGCTACAAACTACACATTGGAGCCTTCAACGTACGTACCCTATGCCAAATCGGTCAACAGGCCTCCTTAGCTAAAACTCTAGAATCTCGTACCATTGATGTATGCTGTGTCTCCGAAACACGCATACAGGATCCCAGTGTGGTCATTCACTTGACCTCACCTCGCCAAAATGGACAGCCAACGAAATACACCCTCCATGTATCTGGCGACCCGTTGGCTAGTTCTCGCGGACTTGCAGGTGTAGGCATAGCACTAAGTACAAGGGCAGAACAGGCACTACTAGAATGGATCCCCGTTAACAGTCGCCTGTGTGCTGTCCGGCTAAATGGCTCCATAAGAACTCGGAAGGATAGGGACACACGTCGTTGCCTTTTCGTCGTTTCTGCCTACGCTCCCACTGACTGCAGCCATGATGAAGTAAAAGATGACTTTTACAGAAAACTCTCTGAGCTTCTTCAGAAAGCTAAGCGCTCAGACATAGTAGTCGTAGCGGGTGACTTTAATGCCCAGGTAGGCAGCTTAAATCAAACAGAAAGACATTTAGGTGGGTGTTTTAGTATTCCGGCTCAACGAACCGATAATGGGGATCGTCTGTTGCAACTATGCTCAGACAATCGTTTATTTTTAGCAAGCACTAATTTTAAACATAAGGAGAGACATCGTCTAACATGGCGACCACCTGCACCAAACCAACGATGGACTCAAATAGACCATATTGTCATCAGTCATCGTTGGAGAGGCTCAATAGAAGATTGTCGCTCGTATTGGAATACTTGTTTAGACTCTGATCACGCTTTAATACGAGCACGCATTTGTCTGCGCCTCAATGGACGCAGGAAAAGTACACTAAGAAGACCCATTAGGATTGAACTGGAGGACGAGAAAGCCAAATGCGAATTCCAGAAGCAACTGAGTTCACATCTAGGCAGTTCTGTAAACGAGACTGACCCAGATGCTGATTGGAAAGACACACGAACAGCTGTGGAAACGGCAGTAACATCTATTAGTCATTTAAACCATAGGGCTCCAAAAAACCAGTGGATTTCCTCTAAGTCTATTTCACTGATGGATTCGCGTAAACTCATCCCATCAGGCTCTGAACATGACGAAGAGCGTAAACAAATTAGATCTAGGTTAACTAAAAGCCTAAGGAACGATCGTGAGCAGTGGTGGGCAACGAAAGCAAAAGAGATGGAAAAGGCAGCGGCTGTAGGCAACACCAGGTAACTATTCAGACTAATAAAAGAAACCGGAATTAAGAAGTCAAGTGTGAGTGAGACAATCTCGGAAAAAGACGGAACCCTTATCTGCTCTCAACCTAAACGTTTAGAACGATGGGCGGAACACTTTAAGGAGCAGTTTAGCTGGCCTTCAGCTACTGCACAACTACCCACTATTCCCAGAAAACCTGAATGGAACATTGAAGTAGGCCCCCCGACCCTACTTGAAGTTCAAAAGGCTATAGGTAATCTGAAACGAGGAAGAGCAGCTGGTCCTGATGGATTGGCTCCAGAGGTTTTTAAATACGGTGGTCCAATTTTAGCGATTAGGTTGACTAATATTCTGGCTAAAATCTGGGAGACGGATGTAATCCCATCCGACTGGTCACAATCACTGATTGTCCCAATATATAAAAAGGGGTCAAAATCATCCTGCGATAACCATAGAGGGATTAGTCTGACTAACATAGCATCTAAAATACTAGCCTCAATAATTATCGGGCGCCTAACTAAGACTCCTGAACTGCAAACACGAGAAAATCAGGCTGGCTTCAGACCTGGTCGTGGCTGTATCGACCACGACGAGATATCCGTCTATCAATTAAAGGACGAGTATACTGCGCATCAGTTCGCTCTGTTCTACTTTACGGTTGTGAAACATGGCCATTAAGAGTAGAAGATACTCGTAGGTTACTAGTATTTGACCACAGATGCCTTAGAAATATTGCTCGCATCTGCTGGGATCACCGGGTAAGTAATAGTGAGGTTAGACGTAGGGTATTAGGGAACGATGGTAAATCAGTTGATGAGGTGATGAATCTTCATCGACTGAGATGGTTGGGCTATGTGCTACGTATGCCTGAACACCGATTACCAAGACGCGCTATGATGACTAGTACTGGGGATTGTTGGAAGAGAGTTAGGGGCGGCCAAACCAAAACATGGCATCAGTGTTTGAAGTCACTAACTTCTAGTCTGAGCCATGTTGGCAGATGCAGACTACCTGGTTGGGGTCCGCGTGACTATCGTAACCAATGGTTGGAGACTCTGGGTGACATGGTTCAGAATCGATCACAATGGCGTAGGTGTATACACTCTTTATCTTCCTTTAAATCTTGAGACTAAAATTGCTTCATATCTCTCTTCCTTCCTGTACTATATCCTTATATACAACCTATAATTTATATACTACTACCAACACTAGATTAACTACTATGAATCCGGTGTTCCGCTTGTTGTGCTAACGAGGTATGGCAACTTGGACCGATGCATATATGTGCCTGGTCCTGCGTTGTAGCTGACTCACGATGAAAGAACCAAAGATTCGTATGGGAACGTCTAAAACTATTTACCAATCATGACTTTTTTCATTATAAATTATTTCACAATCAAACAGTTTTCTTGTCGGCTAAAAAGTAGCTCAAGTTTGTTTATATACTTTACTACAACGAAACTTTATTTATTTATTTAAACACATAAATATTGGTACAAGGAAGCACCAGATAAATATGCGCCTCACAAATCTCATTCGATTTGTGTGAGGGCTGTGATACTGCCCGGAAGGGAAGCGGAAAAGAGGAAGGCCAAAGAAGTGAGTAGGACTTCCCTGGCAGAGGCTATATATTCGCGTGTCCATATGAGAGCATTTCGAGAGGGAGAGCAGACTCTCCCCACTCTCGGCTGTACCAGGGCATTTTCATACATAAGCAGGTGGAGTAGAAATAAGAAGTAGATTGGTGAGACTAAGTACTCGCTAACTGGTTAATAAGGCAAACATCACCATAGCTAGTTGCCGTACACTAGTTTGAAGAACAGATGAGTAACCAAACCACGAAGTGGAACCCATTCGTAGAGTCACTGGTTGTACGTCTACATTACGTTTACAGTCACAAACTGTCACGCTGAGATAGGAGCAAAACCGTAGTTTACGGACGAAGTAACCGTATTTAAGATAAAGTCTTAGATTCGGGAACGAAATCCATTCACCCATATGGCTAAATACATTTTGGTGTTATAGCTCGTCAGTTCGGGCGAGACTGAACTATATGGACGACCTTTGAAAGAATATTAAATGACCTTGAGTAATATTAGCTAATCAGAAGACAGTTAGTATACAGTAAGAATATATTATACAAAACTCAAAAATTAAAGGGGATACTGTTCTTTTACATGACTCAAAAACTTATCAAGGTTAGATATAGGTTCAGAAGTTCTAAAATTATATTGCATCCGGACAGGAACTCATCCCTGCGGCTCCATAGTAGTCGACCTCTGGAACCATAACAAGGTCTCAAAAATTCTTTTAGCCTCGACCACATAGCTTCAATGTTGTTGGTATGGTTTAGGGTTAAGGATGAGACAATAAATTATGGACGACCTTTGAGCTACGCTAGAGTGACTCTGAGAGTGTCAACATAATAACTAAGACTAAATGAGGGTTATAAACCTGTGTGAAGAATTCAAATTATGATTTACAGCTCATGGTTGAGGTTAGGAATTATACTTAGGGTTTTCATCACGAACTGACATCAGCTATATATACAAATGGATAATTGAATTTCGCGCCGAAATCTTATGATCACTCCTCTTGTAGACGCTGAATTATGACGTCTTCTCTAAAATCCGTTGTAAACTGACCGTACGTAAGCATCAGGTACCGAACAACCAGAACACATAATATCAGCACCTTCTGTTGATACATTCAAGACGAGATTGGACCTCCACAGTGCAATTAACTGCAAGGATTAAAATAGGTCACTAGACCTCCTATCCTTATTACTGAAGACTGAACTTAGCGCTTTGACCTTGAAAACCCGCGAAAGCTTCGGATTGGCCCGTCCATATAGTTTAGTCTCGCCCCTTCTTTATACAAGTAGGTAGGTGGACGTTTTCAGTGTCACTTAAGAGTTGCTTGTGTCGTTCATAAATTATATCCTCACAAAGAACTCAGGATAACTCGTTCTTCAGATATTTAGACACCAGCCACGAAATACGTGTGATAGCTAATGACGTTTTTTAGATGATTAGACTGAAGTAGGTGAAGCGGAGATCGGACCTAGGAGTCCGCAAATAGGATTTGGACATCTCAATCACTTGAGCAATGCCCCCATCACAGCACTGCTAGGCTGACAAGAAACAGTTACCGAAAAAAAATAGTAATGAACTGTTAGACAGAATTAAAGTCTTTCGTGTCACATATGATCCTGAAAAACCTTACCAACACGAACACGATCAGAAAGGCACATTTGGTGACCCTGAGTCTGAATGGAGCGGTTAGTTTAGACTGTCTCCATACTATATCCAATATCCTTAAGATGGATTTGTATAAAAAATTTATTTTTTTGTGCCAGGTGCTTGATGTTATAGAATATCTTTAGGACAATCACGCCCTTCAGTGTAGATGACCAAGCCATTTGGCCGTTAAGAGGCTCTGTATTTAATTCCAGTTCGATTGTATGCTGGTTATTATTAAAAATAAACATCCCAGTTACGTTCATATATACTTATGGACATAATCCGCATTGGAGGATAACGGAATTAAATGGACAATATATGAGATTGAATTTTGAGTGTGTATGTTATATGCGTTCATGACGAAGAGGGGATCGAGGCGAGTTGGTCAACTCCATTTAATCAAGCTTGCAGATTCAGATTTAGATTAACATCTGTGTATTAAGGACAGAAGGCCTGTCGTTTATGTTACTCACTCCTTAGTATGCTTCTGTGAGTGTTTATTCTTCTCTTGAATGAGTCAACTAAAGGTCCGGACGCCACTGCTTAGTATAACAGGTTCCCACAATTGATGACTCGGTCTGTAAACCCGTATACCTTGAGCACTTTGTTCGTTCTTAGCTTTTCTACTCGCCTTCCATGTCCCCTGAGATGTTCAGGTCTAGTTAGAAGAAGTAGAGAGGATATATTAGACTGAAAACCATTTCTTAGTATCTTATAGATCAAAATGGAATCACCTCTTCATCTGCGATAGGACAGAGTATCGAGGTCTATCTTTTCAAGCCGTTCATCGTATGTTACACCCCGAAGTTCTGGAATTGCATTAATGGGTGCCTTCTGTACTTCTTCCAGGATATCTGAGTCGCCTTTTAAACAGGGGCTTGAGGCCGGAACTTAATTCGTACGCTTAGTTCTCACCAAGGTTGTGTAGTGAACATGATAGTATCCGACTTGGTGAATGTCCGTCTTAAAGCCCATAGGGCTTTACATACAGTATAAAAGGTAAGGGACCAATTACAGAACCTTGAGGCACTCCGCTAATTACTGGCCCCTAGGTGGAGCGCTTGGATTTTACTCTTACTTTCTCTTTACGACCTATTAAGAAATCCTTAAGCCATTTTATGAGAGGTCTGGCAATACCTAGATTTCCCAGCTTCAAGAGTAGTCTATTTGTTGGCACCTTATCAAATGCCTTGCTGAAGTCTGTGTAGACAACATCAACTAATCTTCTATTGTATAGAGTCCCTAACTATTGTTCCACTGATATAAAGAGGTTTGTTGTGCAAGATAAACCCTTTCTGAAACCATGTTTTCCGTAGTTTAACAAGGTGTTGGTCTCCACGAGTGTCATTATGGTCTTTTTGATTATTCTTTCTAGTATTTTATTCACGACACCAGTGAGCCTGCTAACGGATCTGCAGTTCAATGGTAGTTGTTTCTATCCTGTTTGATGTATTAGAGTGACGATCGCATTCTTCCAGTCCGTAGGTAATACACCCTGGTCGAGTGAAATATTGAGTATCATAGTGGGACTGCAATATACTGTGCAATTTTCTCAGGATTTTAGGATAACGTTCATCCGGTGTTGATGACTTTTCCGTGTCTAAATTATTAAGAGCTTTAACTACATCGTCTTGATCAAAGTCCTCAGTGAGCAACGGTTTATCGACTTTGTATCTGAGTCTAGTTCTTCGTCTGGAAGAAGCTTTTGAGTGAAAACTGCCCTGAAATAGTTTGCTATGGCCTCTTCTTCTTCCTGATCATTCTCTATCATTTCAGATCCATTCCTTTGCTTAATTAGGCTAGGAATCAAATGCTGCGTTCTTGTTCTGTAATTTATGTAAGGGGATAGTCTCTTAGGTTGCTTCAGCGCAGATTGTGCCAAATGTATTTCTTATTTTCTCTAGGCTTTCCGGATTTTCCTTATACACTTATTTCTTACAAACCTATGGCCTGCATAGCACTTGCTGTACCAAGGCAGATGACAGCATTCCACTATTTTTTTGTATTAGTAAATGTCGAATATCCATGCGTATCCAGGGATGGTCGTGCTTCTTCTTCTTCTTCTTCAAGACTACTGTTACACCGGGACTTAAGTTTGCTTAGGAAGAAGTCGTCCACTACACTTTCTGGACCAAGATGTACTACAACTAATTCAATGTATCGCTGTCTACATCTAAACCTGCAACGCACCAGTTCACATGTCCGTGAATTATGTGCCACGATTTCAACAGCTCAAATAATAATATATTTCTGCAAGAGCAGGTATACGCCATTTTTACAGGCATGATCTACATGTTACAACATATACTGGTTCACAGAATGCAACCCAATCAGGGTTGTTTAGTAAATATAATCTATAAATTTTGATAGCAGTTCGTTCGTTCAGATATAACGGGTTTTCTTCAAAATATTTTCCAAAGGGGCATCGCGTCCACGTTACATACCAGATCCGATCTCTACAAGAAGCCTATTAGGGTTTTGGTCGTGCTAAGTATTTATGTAATGCAGCTTTTTAAGTTTATAGTTGTTAGAAAGTAGACTTTTGGAGCGCCTGGCACGAACTATGACCTTGGGAGAGCGAGTTCGTCGAGCCTGTTTCAGAAGTCAGAAGTTACATAACTTCACCCTCAGAGCAAGATTCTGAAGAGAGAGAAAAAAAGAAAGAAACGGAGGAACAGCAAGGCACTTGGATATGAACGATAACCAATGCTTAACATTTAGTAGTGGAAAAGACGGAGGTATGATAAATTATCAGAATAAATTGATACTAGCTCATGATGCTAGAGTGAAATGTGATCAGGGGCTACAGATGAGAGAGCGCAGTAATAAACAACAATAAGTTGTGATATTTATCAAGGTGGAGTGGGTTGGAATGAAGGGGGGAAGTGGAGATTGGAATGAGGAAGACTGTTTATTAGAACCGAGAGTGCATATAGAGAGTAGAGTGTTTTTTTCATCATCCGATGTCTGCCACACAGTTTTCATGTAAAAGTCCGAGTTGGCATTTTATAGTTTGTCCTAGTAGAATAGTTAATCCAGCATAAAAATTATAAACATGAGTCTGAATGGTTAGTGTAGGAGAACAACCTCATTATTACAGATTGATTGACTTGCTCTCATCCATAAAGAGCCTTATACATACAAAATTTTCAAATGGTTAGGGTACTTTTCGGGTTTAATATAACGATGTTTCTCCTACGGTTTAATCTACCAGACCTAGTGAATACAAAATCAGCCATCTCAATTTGAATATCAAACACTCCTGGCGTTAACCATGTTTCTCAAATAGCAACGACATCCGGTTTTTTTATATCCACCATTGTCTTGAGCTCCGCAACTTTATTTAATAGACAGCAATCACTTGTGTAGCACACCTTCGATTTTATGGAGAATTTCCCTTACCACTCAGAGTGGTTTTGGGATCGTTTCGCTCCGAACTCTTACAATTTCAAGACCTATAAATAAGAGGTCCTTTCAACGTTTTGGTGGCGCTAATTTATCTTCGCTTCAACCGATCTGTTTTAATAGGGTCAATCAGGCTGGGATCCTAACCAACGTGTACACTGGATCCGATCAGTTTGCGTGAGTTTTGCAGTATACGTTTTCTTTCTCCAGACGAAGCGAAGGTAACCTTTAAGAGGCGCCTTTCTGAGTACTTTCAGGATTCACATTTTGTCCTATTCTATAAATTTTACAGGTGCTAACTCCTGAAACTATTTCTGGGAGCAGCTTGCTTATTGAGGACTTAATCTAGCTGAGGATGTGCTCAAATCTAGCCTTTGGATCATTTTTGGAAAATCCTCTTAGCTTATTAAAAATGATTGACTTGTCAGTGAGGTTCACCTTGACACTGTGGAATTTAAATTATTGAAATCATCTCCCTGAATTACAATTCGGAGTCAGACGTAGTGGTCTCACCTGCTTCCTTACTTTTCTTTTCCTGCGTGTGGTTGTAAGCTGATAATTTTCCTTATTTTGTCTTTTGATCACATCCTTTACACCACTCAGACTTTGCTCCCCCGTAATCTGTTTCGCGTTGATATGTGAATCCGGAACTGAAACTCCACATTCATATACATTAGTGCTGCCTTCGATTTGTTTCTGCTCATCATGCTCTTTCTTTTTTTATCACAATACTTAGGTTGGTATGCTTGTTATTCGCCTCTCTAACAGGGTACACCATGATCTCATTCAAATCCAGAGCTGGGCACATGATAAAGCTCGCTGTTTCGTGGAAAACTGAATTATGCTCATCTACTGTTGCTTGTTTATCTGAGGGGAATTTTCCAGCTATGTTAAGCAGCCCAACCGCCGTAAGAATCAGCAGACGCTTTTTAGAACAGCATGCTTTGCACAGCCAATGTGATAGTGGCTTGCAGCACATATGATATTCAGCCGATGTGAGCTAAGTGTAAGCATTGTGACACCACATATTGCAGTTGTTACGTTGCATTCCATCATTGACAGATAAATAGTATACAGATCTACCACAACGATGTTTAACTTGCTCCATAAATTTGTTTTGTGATCTAGCAGAACTGGTCTTTGAAAGCTTCATAGTGGTGTACCCCAAACACAAATAAAAATCGAGGTTTGTATATTACTGTACCTAACAAAAATCCGACTTCAGTAGATGCAAAAACAACTTAACACTTTTGGATATAAACAGTACTGAAAGATATACTCAAGGAAAAAATACGCCAGTTCCCTTTCTTTTACATTCGCTAAAATGTAAAGATGACAAACTTCTCTAGAAAAAGCGATACTCTTGGATGCTACTTGACCTGTAATAATTTAAATTAAGGCAAAAAACAGTTGTCTTAGTGTGTAATTAAACGGCCAGTACTATAAAATATAATCAGAGGAAAAATACCACTGTCCCCTTTAAACAGCAAGTGTTATTTACTCAATAATTGTAGTCAGATCAAAAATAAGTTATAGATATATGATGAATAGGGTAATCAGTGAAACCACATACGATCGTACAAAAACTGTCAGGGTTAATAATTCAATGAGTGACAAGATCAAATGTGGCTTGAGGAGGATGAATAGATTGGTTATAGATATATGATGAATAGGGTAATCAGTGAAACCACATACGATCGTACAAAAACTGTCAGGGTTAATAATTCAATCAGTGACAAAATCAAATGTGGCTTGAGGAGGATGAATAGATTGGTCTGCCCAGAAATGAGAACAGTCCATGTGTGCAGTCGAGTATTTGTGAGCGATAATCAGTGGATCATGCTATGTTTGTTCACGAACAGAAATCCAAGGTAAAAGGTTATGTTTTTTAAACGACAATTTTGTGGGAAATAATAGTAATTGTGCAAGTCGATGAAGAATACAAATAGTAATGAAGGTGATTACGAAAATGTTTCACATTAAATATCCTTCACAACTTCACTAATCCTTCTGGACCTAGTATTTCGTCATGGATTAATCACTCTTCACTATAAAGGAGTGGGTTTGTTTATAGGATTGAAGTCGTCGATCTTAGAATTTCGCCTATAATCGATATTATTACATCTATTTATGCCACTTGAATAACTGCCTTAATCTGGCCTCTTGGATTTGTACTGATTGTCGTAATTGGTTTTTTATAAGTCGAATCAATCGGATAATCTAACTAAAGGGAACAATCCAGGTGAGTTTAATACTTTATCGAAGGATTTACTATTTTGGTACTTAACATGCATATATTTTCACTTAAACTGGCCGTATATATTTCATACGAACCACTCCTAAAGCGCGTTTGGCATAAAATATACTTAGTAGCTATATACTACATTATACTACTATGGAACAGTGTGTTGTTTACAGACGAAGCACATTAAACTCAAAAGTCACTTAACATTTCTTAGTTTCGATTACCTTTATCACATGTTTACAAAGCTCTCCAGACTAACCATAGTAACTTCTTATGAAAATTCTGTATTATAACTCGTCATATCCCTAACTGTAGCTCCACAAGCTGCCTAAACCAAAGCAATCTATCGGCCACGTTTATTACTATTTAATTTTTATATTCCTCACCAGCCTGCATGTTAATCTGACATGTATATGAGTTGCATTATATATCTGTATCTTTTAAGTTTAACAGTCATTTGAATCTTCTTTAACATTTTCACTAAACCTATCATGGTCGTCATTGTTATACGTATTTGGGTTTATGAATTGGGCTCTCATAGTTACCTAAAGAGGCAGTGAACGTGTTTCAAATAATAAAATTACCGAATTTAAGTACTGTAATGTTTCACTGATATAATGACTAAACTATCGCGTAGTTGTTAGTCAAATAATCATGCAAAATAAACTCCGGAGGCTACTATTAGAGTTAACGGTGAACAAATATTTCTGGTTCTTAGATTGTAATATTGTCAAGCAGCTTGCGTACGTTAATGCTACAAACTTATATATCAGAATCACATTAAACAATAATACCTATTTCCCACTGGCTAATCATCGGTCAACATCATAACTAGTTATTCATAATGGCTTCAGGATATCGTCATAAGGCATTGTCATGACTTAAAAACCAAGTAGTATGATTGATAAAATTCATGAAACTATTAACAAATTCAGTCAACAATTTGACTTGTAATTACCACTAAATAGTGTTGTCTTCCGCGGTTACCTTCATCTATTACAGATGATTTCAGCATGGTTTTCTATCAGTTACCCATATCCTAAAACATTGTCAGTCTGGTTAGAGGTCTAGCGACACAATCATGCATGCAAATCATCGGTATAAGCAGTCAAGCAAACCTCTTGCAACCTAAAAACATCGGTGCCAAATATACCCCAACACTGACTAAGGTACAAGCCATTATCATAGACATAAGTTGGGAGTCGCACTCCCCTTGGTTACAACTCATGTTCTCCCTGATAATCACAAAAGCATCACTCACCGTTTTTCATCTTGTAAAGATTTGGTCCTAAAATTTTCACGTTATGAAGACGTGGTATGTATGATCTTACGTGGAAATCAAATCATTGTGTATTCTGACTCGTCGTATCGTAACAATCAACGGTATAATGTTTAGCGTTTCTAAATAACACATTTAGGTTGGAGAGTGAACAACATATTTAGTATGAGTAAAAGATGTAGGCTGCACAAAAGTGACCACGTCTCTCTAATACGATTGGTTGACGTTTTCTAGCAATGTTGTTACTTACCTTATGTGGTTTCTGACCCCAAGCACAAACCTCCTCTTTTTCTCGGGCTTTGAGCTCTACAAGAACCACAAGCAGAGTTATATCTATTTACATGCAATAAATAATTGGTTCCAAATAGATGTTCGGTCACGCAGTACTTACTGGGAATGTAGAAGCAAATAGAAATATTGAAGGCATCTATTGAACGAATGTGCATCAAAATAGAACGCTATTTAAAAATTAACACTAATATCATTTCGTCAGGAGCTGCATTTTTCAATTAACTCTGTGAAATATGTGACACTAAGACTGTTACGACCATCTTTTATAAGCTGGCTCGTAACGGTGTGCACAAATAGTATCCGCTGGGCGGGTACAATAATTAATAAAATAATAAAAGCATACTGAAAGAGGATTCCCAGAATTAAATAGTCTTTTTAAGTCCAGTAAAAATTTGAGGTCCCATAGGCTAACCAATAGGTTAGTTTGATGTTTTTATGCACATTGTACTATGAAGTCCATATTTAACAGTGTGTATGACCAATCAGTTGTGATCATCCCTAATAAGCGATGAAAGTAAGGAAGTACTGCAGTTAAATCCACTACGGTGGTCTATTAGATTATAGCCTGTCACAGCACCAAGGAGAAAGTTGTTTAGAGCGCATGAAGTGGCAATACTATGGATCAGGAAACTCGCAATCATGTACTGTGTCCTCTGATGTCAATTTATGTAGATGTGAGAAAGAATATATAGTTACGTCAATTCAAAAGACTGACATTCAAACCTTGGAAGCCTTTGCGGGTTATATACACTACTGGCCATTCTTGCGCTAACAAACTACACAAATTATTGCGATTGTGATAACTGTCTTTAAGTTTGCTAATCCGTAATAAAAATAAGATGGTTATGTTTCTTAGTAATAACGGGCAATAGTGATAAAAGTCACTATAATAATAAGCGAATCTAGCAAACTAACATGATGGTTTTTAATTGGTTGTATGACTGATGAAGTGGAACATGCATTAGCTTTGCATTGGTTTCACACTTATGAAATTTTAGATGTACTATCAACACGGCCAAAGAAAATCATTACCTAAGGGTTATTTTGGAACAGAAACGAAGTGTGATTGTGATGATGAAGGATAGGTCAGTACACCAAACTGTCTTAACAAACTGCACTAAGGTCCTTAACATTAACTGGTGGTCAACAGTTTAACATATGAACAGCGTAAGTGTTTTGTGGTCATATTTATGGTTCTAAATGGCAGAATCATAATTAAAAACCTGTCACAGGTCAATCATTGTAGTTTCATGAATTTTATATAGAATTTAGATGGCGTCGAGTCGATGATGGACTATGATTACCACTACAATTCGATTACGCGCCTAGAAACGACTTGGTCCCTTTGATAACTCACAAACCAGAAGGCTTTAATTAATCCAGATAAAGTGTATTTATTGGCGATCTCGTGATATTGAAAGAATACCGAGACGTGCCAACGAGTACAGGCAAAATGGGCAGAGCGTAAGAAAGCTCGAACCAAACAAGGCGCGGTTTGATACAGGCAAACAAGTACAGTAAAACAGTCGCTGGTACAATTGGTTACAATAATAATAATTGTTTTTATTATTCCAGTCGTGTTCTTATCGAGATAGGCCGGTCACTACAAGACATCTGACAATAGTTAAACGTGAGTGTAGCTGTGAGAAACGTGTTCTCAACTGAATTTTCTGATTACACAGTGAATCAACTTTTCATACTACTGCCTATGCCTTGAATACTAACTAAATACGAAACATAAGTTGAACAGGAGCCTCTAATCAGTCCATTCTAAATTGAGGTTATGAAATCAATAAAATTCATACAATATCATTATTAGAATGCATTAATATTATTTACCTAAAAACATAAAAGTCGATGCAGAGAAGCACCAAATATATATGCGCCACACAATGACAATGAGGCCAGTAGTAATTATCATTGATTTGTGTGAGGACTGGAATACTATCCGGGTGCCCAAACCGAAGCAGGCAGTTTTCTTAGGAGGACACTCCACGAGCCTTTGACCCAGAGGTCTAATCCACAAGGCAGTCGAGCAACGTTGGGAGATTCAGTCACATGGTGGTCGGTGACCAACAATAGGTTCACATATTTGTTCCTTCAGGATCCTGGAGCCCATGTGCACCATTGGTTTGGAATGAGGGTTTTCCAACTCCTCCAGTTGAACCCTCTGTGTCCACCAACCCGGTTAGAGCTCTGAACATTCACTTTTTGTCCTCTCAATTTCGTAAACAACACCTCTGGCGCGAGAAAGTGATGCGTGAGACTTCCTTGGGAGTGACTATAAATTCATGTGAAAACATCTCGGCAGAAAGAACGGTCTCTTCACACCCTTGTTGGTGTGAGGGGATCCTAGGGTGTGCATAAATATTTGAAATACTGACTAGTTAATGTTCTGAAACAGTTTGGATTCATCCCAATACAATGCAGTTTGGACCAGTCTAGTGTAGTCCCGGATTCGCCTCACTGTGGTACAGTTTTCGGATATTCTATTGCTAGTGTCATTTCCATTTCCATCCAAATGTTGATGATTTGAATTTAGAGTATTAACATAAATCCAGTTCTTGTGTTATTCCAATAATACTGTCACTTCAATCTACTTATGTTTACTCAGTTTTACTGTTACTAACGTATATGTTTATTAGTTTGATTACTTAATTGTATAGTCATAAACATTCGTATATCATGATTTGATAATTTTGAATAAATTGAGCATTGGGTAGATTGTTTTAAATAAATTATATATTTGTAATATCCCAATGAGTAGAAAAATTAGATTTTTTGACGTTTTTTTGACTCAGTGTGAGCCACTTCTTCAGAGAATATTCTCTGTAAGTCTCTGAGATTGATGCTGACCTCATTAGTTTTACTCAAAAAACCATTACTGAAGGTGTTTGATCAAGCATCCACAGCAGATCATTGGGTGTGTCGTTACCAAGCCATGAATACTCGTGACTTCGTTAGCAACGAATCATATGTAATTTTTAATTCGTTATACATTTAGACGACTGGCCACGTTAATGAAATGTAGATAATAAAAAATCGAGTATGAGACTGTTTTTAGATGAACAAATTCGAAGTCTTCTTTTATTCTGAAGTTCAATAGATGTAGTGCTGGAAGTTGCTACCTGTTAGGAACCCTGAGTAAGTGTTGCGCCGTGATTTTGCAGACATAATATCTATAAAGTGCCGGTAATTAAGAAGGATAGGTATTCATATACACAAGCGTGTATAAAAATGTAATGTTACGGGCTGGTGATGGACAAGAAAAAAGTAAAACAAAGTTGTCACGGGGCAATCTAGCACATAAGAATAATCATTTCGTTCAAAATTTAATATGAATCTTAGTAGGTGTTATGAGGCGTCTGTGAAAGTCACTAAATTCCTTACCAACTGTCATACATTCTTAAACATTGTTTATTTATTTGGCTACTTAAATAATTTACCTATAAATCCATCTCGAAGCTCAACTATTTTAGAAATTATTTGCATTTCGGTCTTATAATCTTCACATTACAATCAGCTTTTCAACTACCTTGTAACCGAAAAACCAAAATATTTATCAACTCCACTATTCTGGAATAACATAAATTTATTAAATATAAGGAATAAAGACTTCTAGACAATTATCAATTTAACGAGGAATAATATGAAGAAGCGAGAGTATAGAGTTTATTTAGTTTGTGGTGGACCAAAATGTATGATAACCAAAAATTAGCAACAAAAATATTATGTCTATAGTTTATGTAACAATTAACAGTTAATAAGTTAATTACACACACAAATAACAAAATAAGGGACGTTACTTAAGTCTTCAGGCTATTGCGTGTTCGGCTGGGTTTGGTCCAAATAATCCACAATTATAAAAAATTAGTAATCCCAACATGGACGATATAGATCCAGTAGGTTTACCAAACGTAGAATTCAATAAGAATGTCGCAGTTGTCTATAAACGTAGATGGTATGCAATTAATATTTCATTCAACATATTAGCAGACATGGCAGAACGATGCAGATGTGAATTAGAGTGTATTTATTGAGAAGCAGTAACAGTGTCACGATATGTTGTACTCAAAACGGAAGGAAGTCAAGTTACCAGTGTTCAAAGTAATACAGTTAAACAACAAGTAAAATTGTTTAATGCTTAATGTACAGAATATGAAAATACATGCGAAAACTATGAAAAATTATTTACAAAATAGGTTTTAAGGTTCTATCTCTACATAGCTCCCCCCAGAGTGTCCGGAGGTAACACTGTTTACAATATGAAGAACAGAAATTGAGAAATATTGTATATAAATGTACATAAAATAGTGTTTACTGTAATAACGGAAAAAAAATTGGAAATAGGAATAAATGGCACGTTAATAATATACGCTATGCTACGCAAATGAAACTGAAGAACAAACATTACAAAGTTTCGGTTTGCTAATAATAATAAAATGTGCAAAACTGTTAATAGAGTCATAAAATAAAAAATAAAAAAATGGATGAATTTAATAAATAGTTAGTTAGCATTCACTCGTTTATTACTATGACAATTCTTTCTTATTAAAAAAATTGGCAAAACCAGTGATAACAAATAAATGTAGTTATTAAATGTACATGTAGGGAAAATAAATATCTTTTATTAGAAGATTGCGTAACTTCACAAAGTAATGCATACAACTGATTGATTGTGTTAGTCCATAAAATGTACATAACGTTTGGGTTTTTTAATAAGTCTCCCAGATCGTGTTAAACAAGAGGGTGTAGTGCTGAGTTTTTCCTCTTCCTCTTGTTTCTTAGCAATTGATGGGAGTGATTGTTTGTTCGCCGTATTGTCATCAGTGGCTTGAGGGGGTTCGTAGAAAGCTGGTTTTATTCGGTCTATGGAAATTGTTTCACTGTTCCCGTTTTTGTTGATAATGAAATATTTGCAAGTGCGTTTTATTACTTTATACGGACCTTCATATGGTGGTGTCAGTGGCTTTTTCACCGCGTCTACTCGAACAAAAACAAATTTGCACGTTTCTAAATGTTTGTCGAGATGGACTGGATTGTTGTATTCTCGCGGTGGTATTGCTCTAATGTTCTGCATCACTTGTAATAGGCAACTTGCGAAATGAGTAGCATCTTCTTGCGTTGTAGGTTCACAGTTGACTAGTTGGCCCGGTAACGTTAGAGTTGTACCATAGACTAACTCAGCGGGTGTACAACCTATGTCTTCCTTCACCGTGGCACGAATCCCAAGGAGAACAAGCGGCAAGGCATCACTCCATTTTGTTGAATCAGTTTGAGCCATGAGTGAGCTTTTTAATTGCCGGTGAAATCTTTCAACCATGCCGTTTGCTGCTGGGTGGTAAGCTGTGGTTCTGATGTGTTTTACGCCCAGAAGTCTTGTGAATTCCTGAAACAGGATAGACTGGAACTGGGGACCACGATCAGTTGTGATGGTTGTCGGTACACCGTAGTGCGATATCCATCGGTCTAGAAAAACGGATGCTACAGTCTCAGCTGATGTGTCTTCGATGGGGCATGCAATGGCCCATCGAGTGAATCTGTCTATTGCCGTGAGGATGTGAGTAAAAGAATTTGACGGAGGTAGAGGTCCTACTAAATCTAAATGGATATGCTGAAAACGTCTATCAGGAATAGGAAATTCTCCGATTGGACTAATAGTATGCTTTTGGATCTTACTACGTTGACACTGAAGGCAACCACGTGTCCATCGTTTAATATCTGAATTGATTTTCGGCCAAACAAAACGTTCAGTTATCAGCTTTGTAGTAGCTCGGACGCCCGGATGTGATAAACCATGCAAGTGTTGGAATAACTTTTGGCGACATGAAAGTGGAACAAAGGGACGATTGTTACCTGTTGATGTGTCACAGATGATGGATGCGTCGGAGAATGGGATGGGTACAGGTTGGAGATTCAGGTGAGACTTTTCTTTGCAGGTTTTTAGCTCTGCATCGTCTGCTTGAAGTTTTGCGATTATTTCTAGGTTGACGTCATGGTTGGATGCCACTACATTGATGCCTTTTCTCGACAACGCATCTGCTACAATGTTGGAGTGACCTTTGATAAACTGAATGTCTGTGGTGAATTGTGAGATGCAATCAAGCTGTCTTGCTTCGCGTGGTGAATGTCTGTCATACGACATACTAAAGGAGTAGCACAGGGGTTTGTGATCCGTCATGATGGTAAAATCCCGGCCCTGCAGCAAAAAATTGAAGTGTTTAACGGCTAAATACATGGCTAAGAGTTCACGACCGAATGTACTATAACGCTCTTGTACAGGTGATAACCTTTTAGAGAAGAAAGCAATGGGTGTAATTTTATTGTTTACTTGTTGTTGTAATACTGCCCCTACGGCTTTTTGTGATGCGTCCGTACAGAGGATCAGATGAGTTTTGGGGTCAGTATTTAGATGTTGTAGCATGGTGGCGTCAGCAATCAAAGATTTGGCTTTTTCAAATGCCGTTTTGGCATCGGAAGGTAACTTGAATGGTTGATTCTTTTCCTTTTTGCTACCTGATTTATCGTTTTTTAGTAAGTCAGTTAACGGTTGCAGAACGTCGGCACAGTTAGGTAAAAATCGACGGTAAAAATTGAATGCACCCAGGAAGCGACGTAATGACTTAACCGAAGTGGATTCAGGATAGTTGATGACGGCTTCAACTCTCTTTGGTAGAGGTTTAATACCTTGTGCATCAATATAGTGTCCTAAGAATTCTAAGGCAGACGTACCGAATATGCATTTAGTAGGGTTGATAACTACGCCATATTTCTTGAATCGTTCAAAGAGAATCTGCAGATGATGGACATGCTCTTCAAGTGAGGAGCTGGCAATTAGGACGTCATCGATGTAAACAAATACGAAATCTAAACCTCGCGTGACTTCGTCCATAAATCGTTGGAATGTTTGCGCAGCATTCTTAAGCCCAAATGGCATCCTCAAGAATTCAAACAACCCAAAAGGTGTGATTACAGCTGTTTTTTCAATATCCTCAGGTGCCACTGGGATCTGATGATAAGCTCTAACTAAGTCTAGTTTTGAAAAGATCAGTTTACCGTGCAGGTTTAGTGAAAAATCATGTAGATGAGGAATAGGGTATCTGTCTGGAACTGTCTGATTATTCAGACGCCTATAATCTCCACAAGTGCGCCAATCTTGATCTTTTTTGGGAACCATGTGCAGTGGCGGGGCCCAAGGGCTATTAGACTGTCGGATTATCCCTAGTTGCATCATATGTTCAAATTCTCTTTTAGCGGACTGCAACTTATTGGGTGGTAGTCTCCTCGCCTTGGCGCAGATAGGTGGACCAGTTGTAGTGATAGTATGTTGAACATGGTGTGTGGAGTTTTCAGTTTGATAATCGGCTTTTGTTATACATTCATACTTCGATAGAAGATCGGCAAAAGTTTGACTATCAGGTCTAAGCAATCGGACACCATAAGTTTCATAATTGCAGGTGATTGTTCCGTTGACCTGTAGACTTGTATACACGTCGATAAGTTTCTTTTTTCTCATGTCGACAAGGAGATTGTAGTTACTAAGAAAATTGGCTCCAAGGATGGGTTGTTTAACTTCAGCGACGATGAAAACCCATGTAAAACGTCTACGGAGACCGATGTCTAAGATGAGTGATTGCTCGCCATACGTTTTAATAATAGAATTGTTTGCTGCCACTAATGATAATTTAGCTTGTTGGGAGTGCCGTCGTCGGGATAGATGAAGTGGGAGTATGCTTATTTCGGCTCCAGTATCGATTAGAAAATCCGAGCCCGAAATACGATCCCTGACATGAAATAGACGGCTTGAGTTGTGGCCAGAGTCAGGCGCCGCCATTACTGCCTGGCCGGACCGTTTCCCTGGTTATCAGTGCTGGGTAAGGGGAATGCACACGGGCGTGTACAACGCCGTGCTTTTGTGCCGAATTTAGTATGATACCAACAAATTTCGGATGGTCGTTTAGGTGAACGAGATCGTGGTCTAGAACGTGATCTCTGTCTAAAAGGGGGTCCTATTTGTCTGGCCTGAACCGTTGCTACAGTGGTTTGAATGGACTCAAGTTGATTCGTCAATTGAGATAATTGTCTTTGAATAGAGTTTAAGTAACTGACATCAGCTGCTCCATACAACTGCATCGTATTTATATAGTGATTATCATGACAGACTTCCATTACCTTATCCGCCATATCACTCAGCTTAGGTGGAGAATACATTAGGTTAAAAATGAGCTAGAGTATCGTGTAATGAGCGAATGAACAATATAACAATGGTATAAATGCGAGATAATAAAATACTGGGTTCACCAAATAATTGTGGTGGACCAAAATGTATGATAACCAAAAATTAGCAACAAAAATATTATGTCTATAGTTTATGTAACAATTAACAGTTAATAAGTTAATTACACACACAAATAACAAAATAAGGGACGTTACTTAAGTCTTCAGGCTATTGCGTGTTCGGCTGGGTTTGGTCCAAATAATCCACAATTATAAAAAATTAGTAATCCCAACATGGACGATATAGATCCAGTAGGTTTACCAAACGTAGAATTCAATAAGAATGTCGCAGTTGTCTATAAACGTAGATGGTATGCAATTAATATTTCATTCAACATATTAGCAGACATGGCAGAACGATGCAGATGTGAATTAGAGTGTATTTATTGAGAAGCAGTAACAGTGTCACGATATGTTGTACTCAAAACGGAAGGAAGTCAAGTTACCAGTGTTCAAAGTAATACAGTTAAACAACAAGTAAAATTGTTTAATGCTTAATGTACAGAATATGAAAATACATGCGAAAACTATGAAAAATTATTTACAAAATAGGTTTTAAGGTTCTATCTCCACAAGTTTATGTCAGTCCATCACAAAAGTATATAACATTGGAACAACGAGCTTCACTCAAATTGAACGTCACGTGTTTACGTTTACGCGCTGCTACTATTTGCTCATTAAAGTCTCTATATAAATTACTAAGAATACTTTTGACATCCGTAATCTAAAGAGACTTAAATTTCGCAAAGTAATTTATCGTTGTGTTTTGTTTTTTTCTAATCACAGTAATCGTGTATTTATTGTAACTACTCTAAGTTCTGGCCACAGAATACAGAATGTTTTTCCTGTGTAGTTAGTAGCTTAGACGCCTTGTAAAACGCGTTTCTCATTGGTACATTTGTTTTTTGACTTTTGTATACAAACTGGACAGTCGACTGTGCTTGTACGTTTGTTTTGTAATGGAAGTAAAGGCGAAAATAGGAGGCAGATATTGCTTCGTATATTTCCCCAGGATGCCTAGAGTAAATCTCTACCTGATTATTTTGTGTGATTTTAAAGACAGTCTAGCCAGAAGTCTGACAGTCACTCAATATTTATAATCAAACTCATTTTCCACTGATTTCAGTAGCATGAGACTTATCCGTATTGTGCTTTTGTGCTGTAGAGTAGAGACTTAATATAAGGAAACTGCAATTTAACAGCATGATTGACCGGGAAGTAGGAACAAAGTTGGGCATGGTACTTACCTCTTTCAGACTTCAGTACTTAGTCACATGCACCTTTTTACTAATGGGTGTGTGAACATTCCCGTTAACAAATAATTGACGACTAAAACAAGCACACTACAGTCCAGTACATCAGATGATATGCAGTTCTAAAGGCTGGAGCACATTCATTCTCAGTCTGCCAGTTAGTTATTGGATCAAATGTTAAGACCATAACTTATGGGCGAGGCCAAAGTGACCTTGAGCATTTTCATCTACTAACTAGGACTAAATAATGGTTATAAAGCAGTTAGAATCATGATTTACAGTTTATAGTTAGGGTTAGGAACTAGGTCTAGGGTTTTCATCGCGATCTGACATCAGCTAACATGCCAAAACGCTATTTGGCGAAGTGAATTGATGGATTTTTTGCCAAAGTCCATGACCTGTTATCCTAAATTTTGTTGGCTCTTCCGTAAATTATAGTTTCACCTCAACCACACAATGAACCACAAAAGAGTAACACAGCATGGGTCGGGGAAAACTTCCAGCAAAACAAGGACAACCATAACCCTTAAGTTCACAAAAACGTTAATCATTTGAATGTATTTTTTCCTGGCCAGTACAATGCTCCGATGACAGGCATTTATTTAAACATAACTATTGTACCATTATAACCCGCTCATAAGTATAGGTTACATTAACTTTTTCTGTTGGTCACGTTAGCGCTGTAGTGTTTTAAAAGAGCTGACACCGCTAAGACCACTTTTGGCCCTTCCAATGAAAGCAGTTTGAGTCCACTAAAACCATGGGATAAGAGAAATGAGAGTAAACTAGCTGAAATGTAAACAGCAGATTACATCAATAACTACTCTTGCTCATGTGTGCAGATCAGTTGTTAACACATTACTCGTGTACCAATGACAAACGACAAAATTATATACAATGGATACTCGTTCATATTAACACGTCAACCTGGAAATGTCTCAATAAAATGGCGAATAAGCCTTTGTGGTTTTCCGGAAATATCCACCCTTCGTTGTGGACATCACCGTTACCAATAGTGGCTATGGAAACGGTTAAATGTTTTCTAGTTCCTCGACCGCTCCCTATCGATACGATACTCGACAACGACAGTGACTCATCTTGGGTTGCGTTGGTTTATGCGGTCAAAATCTGTCAAATACTGTGCTCTATACGCATCAAAACAATCAGTCAGCTACGGTTTATGGCCGGTATGGAACAAAAATAAAACGAAATTTCCTTTTTTCGAAATATCGCTTTCTTACTTATGTTTCTGGTGTAAGGTCCTGAAATGCAATCACCTATTTCACATAGCTTGATGTTATCAGATGCAATGTAAAATAAAAGCTAGTCGCGAACACTTATCTGAAAAAGGGCTTTATTGGCTGTTTCTGGCTCAAATGTATTTCCTATTAAACATTGTTCCTGTTCAATTATTATTTGTGCGGCACGTTTTTAGTGCCCTAATGTACCGGAATTTATATGCTTTCAATAATTTTACGCATATTGCAGTCATGTATAAATGTTTACTTAGGTATGAGTTTCCAGAAAGTTGGGGGATTTGAAATTTTTGGCTGGTCGGTTGCCGGAAACGAAACCTGCGTTGCTGTACGTAAGAATCGCCAAGTATTCGGTTTCGATATTGGATTTTCACCTAGACCACTCGTTTTTGCCGATCATATATTTATTAGGTAAGTGAATAGTGAAGTTAACAGTTTCTAGTCATGGACATGCTGATCATATTGGAGCTATTGCTCAGCATATGAAAAAGAGGGCCTTGAATGATCTAGGAAGAGCGACATATTTCATGCCAAAGCATCTGGTCCCACATGTGAAGGCTATTTGCGATGCTTTCACTGCTATGTCTGAAAAAGCTAACTCAGACTTTGTCGGTACCTTTGTTCCTGTTGAACCGGGAAATAAATATGAGGTTTGTTGTGCTTACATCATATACATGTGATTCTTCACATTTTCAGTTATCGGATGATTGGCATGTAGTTGTTTTTTCAACTGATCACTCGATTACTAGTGTGGGTTATTTACTTTATTCTCGAGATCCTAGTGGCAAGGAAGTTCCGGAAATAGCTTATTTAGGTATGTTGAAATATTACTGAACGACTGTTTCGATATGAATGTCACTTTGTTGGCAAACTAGTTATTGTTCAATTATATCCACAATACTGCTGATAACAGTGTGGGTGACTTTTTTATGTGAAGCTTAAACTGAATATTAAACATTCATTTTGGCAAACCACACTACACATCAGAATAGGCGGTGATCCAGTTACCTCAGCTAGTTTAGATTCTCAGACTTTTGCTCAACCGTTTTTCTTTTTAAACCCTACGGTTAACATTACCGACTGATTATTTCCACTACCCGTGATAAATGCGCTGTAAATAATCATATTGGGATAACTGTTACCCGTTTTCAACAGTGGTATTTCAACTTCGGTAAACAACAGTGTATATATATGTAATTATACACTTGTGCGTTCTGTCTTATATTTCTCATCTCTCTGGTTTGCTGATTTTTTCCGTTACTGTATTTAATTCTCATTAAACGTGTTAATATGTTTTTTTTTGAAGTAAAGGGATTTAAGTTTTCTATTCACACGTCGCTCTTAAGTTATTTCAGTCATTCGGAATTTTTATGTTTAAAGGTATATATATATATATATATATATATATATATATATATATATACTTCGGGATTATTCAAAGTCTATTTCGTTAAACATTGGTCCATTATCATATCTGTTATAAAAGACCCTGGGAGTAGTAGACTGAGACTAATATATTGTAACAACTACTTTATTTCAACCACCGGTTCTGATTGAATTAGCGAGAAAATACATTGTGGTGAACTCCGCTTTGTCGGTCATCATTCATAGACATATTGAACCTGGCTCAAATGTGCTCTAGACCATGTTGCCACACTTCATACCAATACATCAAGAGGTCAACAGGATAAAAAGCAAAGAAGATATAATAACAATAATCACTTATTTTGCGTACAAATGTTATCTTTGTTTTTATAAGAAACTGCATATCACACCCGTAGATGAGAATCCTAAGTTTTTATGGAACGCTTAGAAAGCTTTTTTTAAAATCAACGTTCGATATGTAGGTGGTTGGAATGTAAGTAATATCTACTAACAGACAGCAACTCATACCACTATTGTTCCGATGTCTCACTTCTCCATCAATACGAACAGTGCTCCAGATTTTATAGGAATCTACTGGAATTTTATTTAATTCTAAAAATGCGTGAACAAGATCACAAGATGTTGTCGCGTTGTCAGATTCATAAGGGATAAATCGCACTTTTTCTAGATAAAATTAAATATATGACCACACAATTTACGGCATTCGTACGTCGTAATTATTGAAGCTTATTGTCTAACCTGATTCGGCGTTCTGAAATGAAGTCCTCTAACATGCCACTTGGGAAGAGTTTTCAAAAGGTCCTAAATTATATTTCGTAAGCTGGCATCTTTAATACTGGTTGTATGTAGAAAAGATGTTTTAGTTAAATAAGAATAGTTGATAACAAGGACGAGAAACTTCAGGAGATAAATAAGAACCTTGCTGACATAATTGAGTGCTGATGGAGGTTTGTATGGGATTAACGATTAGTGGTTGCTCATATCTCTAAACGGTATTTATTCTGGAGGGGACTAAAGAGAAACAATATTAAAACCAATGTCCTTACCGACGGGGTTATCACTGTTGAGCACAAGAGACGATTGTTTAATACCGGTCAACTTTTAGTGAGTTATTATTTTTGTAGTAAAATATAGTATCTAAATTCATTGATGTTAAGTAACAGTAAGTTTTAAAGTGATGGAATTTTAACCACTTATCGAATAATAAATGATAGTTGCGTCTGCATCATTGTACAGTCCACTTTCCAAGGAAATCATCACCGAAATATTTTGAAATCTTAAGGTATTTTGAACAATCGAAATGGTGACAGTAATAAAACATGCATCTAATTTACGTTATCAACCCACCAAATATTTTTTTTACCTATTTGTTGTTAACCAAGTACTTCTTTAACAATTAATCTTAACCGCAATATTAGATGTCTATTTATCGTGTATTATTAGGTAAATGTTACCTTGTTTTGTTTACTGTCATAGGTGATTCTAGATTTACTGTTATTCGCGAAGCGAATTCACTCTGCCCAGATCTTTTATCGTCTCGCCTATTGATAATGGAGGCAACATTTTTAGATAATCCAGATCGTAAGATTGGAAGCGCTCGAAGTCATGGTCATACGCATTTGGATGAAATTCGTCAGAATGCTTCTTTGCTAAAGGTAGTTCTTTTTTGAAATAAGTGGTTAGCTTTTATTCCGAACTATTCAGCTGTTAGTTTGATCCTTGTTTCTTTTTACAAATATTCTTATGTCAGAGTTGTAAATTGAATTGCTACTGTGGACTTTTGAAGAGTTTATGTTTTTAGGAATAACATTTTTGTTGTAACATTTAACTGCAAATAAGCAGTTTTCATAGCTGCATAAAGATTATAAACACTTCAGACTTAAACCATATTAATATTATTAGTACTGGTGATATCATGTTCTCCGAGGTAGATAGTAGTGATGACCTCGATGCCGTTAGAAGTGTGAGAGCGGTTGTCTATTTACTGTCGCTCATGCAGTTGGATGATGATTTCTGTCGAGGTGTTTGAGAAGGAAGCGTGTAGGAATGGTTTGTACGACTTGGGATTGTAATCACAGTGCCTGAGAGACTAATGCTTGAGGCCAGTCACATACAGCCGTTTTGTGAGTGGCTTTAGGTTTGTTAGCTCCGTACTTCTAAAAACTTACAGCTGATAGCTGAAATCCATGAGGTCAAGTGTGGTGTGCTACTTTTATTGTTGACTTATTCTAACCTCTTCCTTCAGTTATGGGGAGGTAGCATTGCCATAGATGCCAGTTATATGAAATTGATAACTTACTGCCATCACACTCCAGCAGAGTCAGGAGTACAATTTCACTGTCGGACCATGAGTTTGGTGATTTTAGTCTTACCACTATCTTACCAACCTGCATTTCATGGCAAAACCCAGAAGAGCCATTGTTCCAGTCAATATACACCTTGGTCGGGTCATCACGAAATGGAAACCCAGCCACCACATCAAGGTAGAGAAGTCCTCATAGTCTTTGTGAACGTATTATTATTATTTTATTTGAATACATAAACATTGGTACAAGGAGGCACCAAATATATATGCGCCACACAATGACAATGAGGCCAGTAGTAATTATCATTGATTTGTGTGAGGACTGGAATACTACCCGGGTGCCCAAACCGAAGCAGGCAATTTTCTTAGGAGGACACTCCACGAGCCTTTGACCCAGAGGTCTAATCCACAAGGCAGTCGAGCAACGTTGGGAGATTCAGTCACATGGTAGTCGGTGACCAACAATAGGTTCACATATTTGTTCCTTCAGGATCCTGGAGCCCATGTGCACCATTGGTTTGGAATGAGGGTTTTCCAACTTCCCTAGGTGGACCCTCCATATCCAGCCAATCTGTTAAAACGCCGGATTATTGATGTAATAAAACAATTGGGTTGGAAAACATTGAGGCTATATGGGCATCCGTGACCCCGCGCGCGGTAATCAAACCCAAGATCTATAGTTACATGCGTGAACGTTTAAGCTCTAGACCACTGGGTCGGAATCCAAAAATATAATTTGTACTGATTGATTCAATAATGCCATACATAGCGATGTGTTTTTAAATGTGATAAAGGAATTTCTATTTCACTAACCCATGGTTGACCGCTTATTTAGTCACATCAGTTTAGTGGTTAATTCATGCGGTTTTTAACAAGTAGGTTGAAGGTGCAACATCCTCTCTACTCATGCTTCGATTTATTAGACCGAGTAATATTAACAGCTCTAACGCACACCAGCAATGCAGGCCAAATTTCAGTTCCATTAGTATTTTGATGTTGGATGGTTAGAAGTTGGTCTCTAGAACTATCCATGAGTTTAAATTTCGTTTTAGTTGAGGCTCATTGACAAAGCGTACTAACATACTCATCGAGAGAAGTGGTACTCCATGTTAGGTTCAAACCCATGTCGCCCAGTTACATAGTGTAGATCGTTACCACTGAGCTATTCGGGTCTCAATTAACTTGTAGGATTGAGATATTTACATTAATTAATTACTGAGTAGTAACTAATTTCATTCATATTATTATTCTTATTATCGACTTGCTAATTAGTTGTATTTTATCAAAACATCATTTCCACTTTTCCCCACTTTTTTATATTTTCAGTCTGTTGATTATATCTACCTGATACACTTCTCAGATCGATACACCCATAATGATATCATCCGTCTTTGTCACAAAGATATGCCTGATTGGTTAGTCAGTCGTATTATACCATCTGTAACTGCTAAACATTGTCTTGAAAGTAGATGATACTTACAATGACATTTTTTTTCTTCTATGGATCTTTGTAAAGTTTCTTCAGTTTGTATAGTTTACGGATAAAATAAAAAGAAAAGTTTTCATTGTTTTTAAATTTTCTTTAATTCTGATTGTTGGGCTAAATGTGTAAATAAATTCGTCATTATAAAGGAATAAAAATTATGTTTAATAAATTGTTGTAAGTAGTATTTTCGTCATAATTATTAGTTCAGAAGGGGTTTTGTGGATATTTCAGTATTTTCATAGTTGAAATCATGAATCAATTGAAGCTAGACCACCATGGAAAACCTGGAAGAACTGGACGGCCGTTTTGTTCCATTATGGGACTCGTTAGCAGTGCGCATCCACGACCCCACACCCGGGAGATTTGAACCCAGAACCTACCAGTCTCGCGCCATAGCACTTAACCGATAGACCACTGAGCTGGCATCCAACGGTGTTAATGTCTAACTTCAACCAATCCACGATGTTTGAGCAACCGTTCACCCATTGTCTTCAGTGAGTTAATATCTCTACAACAGACCGTTAGGTCCTGGGTTCGAATCTCGCAAGTGTGGGATCGTGGATGCGCACTGCTGAGGAGTCCCATAATAGAACGAGATGGCCTTCCAGTACTTCCAGGTTTTCGATGGTGGTCTAGCTTCAATTGACTCATGATTTCAATTATGAAAATAATTATTAGTATTGAAAACTAAATAGAATTGGCTAATTGTTTAATATTTATATAAGATTATGTTATATCCCGAAGAGAATTATGAATGCTAACTATTGAGGACTGTTTGTGAACCAGTATGATACGTATATTCCCTATTGTATAATTGTTAAGTAACTAAACTATTCATATTCGTCTTCTTATTGTAAGCTTTATTTTGGTCTACTTATATCTATATAAGTAGTATATGGTGTGGTTTAGACATAGAATGTATTTTGGCAGAAGACCGATGACGAAAGAACTGAAATGAAGCGCAATCGTTTGGAAAATGCATGAGCAATAGAATAAGAGAAGAAACAGTGAAGATTGAAACAATTGGTTGTTAATTTGCAAATTGACTGTTCATTGTTTGGTAATCAGAATTTATTGAGATAGTCTGTGATGTTTACTTAAATACATTCGATTGTCCCCAACTAGTGTTCTGTTCACTACATATAGACTATTATTATACGATTTACCATCCCTAGTTCATTAATTACTGTTCCCCCTATTCACAGCCACATTTGACCAAATCTTGTACAAATGTTATTTTCTATTTTATGGTAGGATGTGGTCAGTTTGTTTGGTATATAAACTCAGTATGTTTGAGAATAATGATTCATATTGCAGAGGCTGTTATTGTTGTTCTAGACTTAACTGACTGGGTTAGGCAGAAAGCAGGACTGATAAGTACTCAAGACTGCTCATACGGCTTTTGTGTATAATTGCTCTGATTGATAATTCATTCCTCTCTGTTAGGCGGGAATCATCAGGCATATTAAACAAAGCACGCACGCACTCATACGATATAACAGATTGTATGTTCAACTGTTTACAATGAAATAAAGTCTTTTAACTATTTCGTTAGTCGGAAATGTTTGTTTTAAAACTTCCTACTGTTTAATTGTCATCAACTTTTGATAAGTAGGTTTTTATGAGAATGGGGATTTGTGGAGATTGTAGTAGTTTTAATGGTTGGATTTATGAGTCGATCTAAATTAGACCACTATTGGAAACCTGGGTTCGAGTCCCGTATTCAGCTTATATTGACTCCTTAATTCAACTATTAAGATAGGTTTTTGTTTAGTTATATTTTACGAATGTTTAAGTTAATATCAGGTAATAGTATTAATTGTTCAATTTACAAAGTTGTGGAATTAATGAAACTTACTCCATTTAGTTATGTTAGTAGTTATGAATTCTTTACGTTCTAGTGAGATGTTGTAGTTCTAGTAGTTTACAATCATGTGAATGAGACTGTTATTATTGATGTTCTTGGCGCTATATCTTGAATCAATTAAAGTTGAACATATGAACTATTTGATCTTAAATCAATGGTCTAAGTGTAACAAGGGAGTTGAAGATTCTAAGTTCGAATATAGATCAGTCTATGTTAATTTATTCTACGAAAAGTTTTCAACCAAACTATGACCATCAATCTTATTTGTGTGTTTTGATAATACTGAGTTGGAAATACGATAATTTAGTTAATTGAACCTCATTATCTCATCACCTACTCTAGGGTTATAAAATATTGCCACCTAGTGTGAAATATTTAATTGACAGTAGTTGACTACAAGTTACATCTACTGGTTTACTAAACTGGCATATTTTCATATGTGAAATCAAAACTGAAAACAAAATGGAAGATTAGCTGCTCATCAAATGTGGTTAAGTTGAAATTGCTGATAGATATGTAGATTTCTCAATATTCACTCACAAAATGACGTGATTTATATTACTCAACTATTGTGTAGAATACGTATGATTTAAAATCTGAAGTTCACATTTTCTTCGGAATCTATGGTGCGTTCATGTATTATAATGGCCAACCTAAAATGTCTCAAACACGGCAAAGTTAGATAGTTGGGGCTTGTTGAGCAAAATGTACTAAAAAAGGTGATTGAAATATAGATATTGACATTACGTCGTCTCTCATCGTAACATCTATAGAAAAAACCCAACTAAACTAATCGAGAGCAACCAGATTCACATAGGTACGTTTTCCGATTGAGGTGTGGTAGCTGAACACTTGAACTGCTTCGCATACAATCCATCAGGGATTCTGAAGTATGGGTAAACTACATAACCGTTCTCTCTTTTGATTTATTACTGTGAACCATACAGTTTGTTGTTAAAACAAATCAGTAAGTTGTACATACTTAACCAGAAAATACCTTCGGATTCTTTCTGGGGCACTAGGTCATTTTTCTGGCATCACTCGTATGCACCGTCGATTACGAAAGGGATATAAACCAAAAGCGTTTGTATTTAATTGTATATAGATGCTAATATCCACAAAATATCTATACCCTTTAGTTTTCTTTATCGACTAGTCAATTACAACCGAACCATCTTCTGGAACCAATAGTTAAATTGCTTGGTACATAAAGAGGAATTTATTGTAATCAGTGGGTTGAACACACTGTCGTTTAAAAGAATAAGATAGTGTAGAAAAATCATTGGAATGATAAATTTGAAATTGAAATGTTGCAATGTCTTGTTCTTCAAGTCTTCTTTACTAGAAAGCAAAGTCAATGTATTACTTTTTTTCCCGATAAAATCAGAGAAAAAATTAGTATTTTTCTTGGGGATAAACTGGGGGGGGGTAGGTTTGGGTAGAATAACTTCATCTTACCGTTTCTTTCTGATTTTATTATTTGAGCGGATAGTGAAAACGGGTCGAGGAAAACGTTCTTGTTAGTTGACCTTTAATGTAGAGTATGTGGATGATTTCGTTTTTGTCTTACAATCACAAACCTAAATCACTTGTGATCAGTTAACAATTAGCTCAAGTGGACGTCGTATGCACTTTTCACTGCGAAAATTGTACTTAAATTTATTCTTCTAGGTAAATTTCTAAAGATAGTAGAAATGTTCGTGTATCTGGTCAGATTAATTAGCACTGGTGCAGGCTATTTTATTTATTTAATTCACATAAAATATTTTACAACTGGGTACCAAAAATAATATGCGTCACACAAGAATATTTGTGTGTGGGTTAGAATATTGCTTGGGCTTCCGAACCGAAGGAGGTGATTTTCTTAATGAGCCACTTCCCTAGGCTTTGACCTGCAGGTCTAATCCTCAGGGTAATCGAGCAACGTTAGGTGTCATCCCATGGTGGCCAGTGACCAGAAATAGGTTCATTCATCATCTATCTTCTTAGGATCCTGGGACCAATATTTACTTTTGGTTTAAAATCAAGGTTTCTTGACTTCTCTAGGTGGTTTTTTGTGTGTCCATCAACCCGGCTTAGGCACCGTAGGTTCTCTTTTCATCCTGTCAATTCCATCAGGAGTAAACCCACCACTAGGTGTTGAACAGCATTTTCTTGTCAAGAGCTATAAACGCGTAGACTGATGGGAGGATTTCTATATATATATAACTCTTTATACTCTCTGTTTGGCTGCCGTCTAACTTTCTTCCGACTCACACTACCTGTTGAGAGAGGTTGTGATGATTCAAAACCCCAACCAATTAGCCATCTTTGCCATGTTACTCACTTACTTACGCCTGTTACTCCTCGTGGAAGAACATAGACCACCCACTAGCATTCTCCATCGAATTATGTCATGGGCAATCCTCTCCAGTTGTTTCCAAGTGCTGTTCATCCTTTTCATGTCTGGTTTGTTCTCTCCGAGAATAGGCTGTTGCTGATGGTATCAGGCGAATCGATATTGAGTATCTTTTGTAGACAATTGTTTGGAAATACTTGTACTCTCTTGATGTTGGTTGTCGTAGTTTTCCAAGTTTCAGCTCCGTACAGTAGAACTGTCTTGACGTTCGTATTGAGGATTCTGACCTTGATATTGGTATACAGACACTTGTTTTGAGTTCCATATGTTCTTCAACTGTAGGAATGCTACTCTTGATTTGTCAATCCTTGCCTTCCTCATTGTTCGTCAATAATGCTGACCAGGTATGTCAAGGTTCCCATCTCTTCTAGAGTTTATCCATAAAGTGTTATTGGATTGGTATTTTACGTGTTGCATTTGATGATCTCAGTTTTTTCCTTTTGTACTTTGAGGCCTACTAATGCACAGGTTGCTGCGACACTGTATATCCTGACCTGCATTATTTGATGCGTGGATTAGAACATCTAGGTCATCTAAGAAGTCCAAATCGTCTAGTTGCATCCAACCTGTCCATTGTATTCCATACTTCCTCTCAAATTTCGAGGTCTTCATAATCCAGTCCACCACTAGGAGAAAGAAAAAACGGGGGGGGAGAAGAGAGTAAACGACCTTATTTGACTCAGGTCGTCACTTGGAATGAGTCTGTCAGTTTTCCACCATGGACGACTTTGCAGTGTAGTCCATCGTATGAATTCCGTATGATGTTGATAACGTACTAAAGTATACCAATTTACCATGTACCCTTCACCTAACTTCAAGTTTACTTACTTGATTGTTTCACGATACGCTAGTACAGTGTTAAAGACACCTATGCATATCATTTGCGTTCATAAGCTACGTTTCACAGCTATAAAGTATTGAAGAGCAGACTGTTGATCATTACAGTTATCATTATATTTTTCGACGGACATCTGATCTACACCACAAGTGATGCAAGTTGTCTACGGCCAAACAAGATTTTTGAATCCATTACGATTATATTAATTCAGAATAAAGGAAGTGTTCCCTTCATGTTGTTAAAGTTAATAAAACAATGGCAAAAAGATTAACATTAAATTACATACGGATTTCTGTTTCTGTTTTTCTTCTTTGTACTTCGTTTTTCGACTGATTATTTGAAGTCATTGTAGGTTTAAGTGATGTTCTTTTCTGTAGATCCTCAGCGTACTAATAATAATAGGGGTAAGAATATTCGGTCAAATAAAATTTATATATTTATTTATATTTATATAAACACATAAATATTGGTACAAAGAAGCACCAGATATATATGCGCCGCACAAATCTTATTTGATTTGTGTGAGGGCTGTGATACTGCCCCGGGTGCCCAAACTGAAGCAGGTGGTCTTCTTAGGGGACCACACCCGAAGCCTTTGACCTAAAAATCTGATCCACAAGGTAGTGGAGCGTCGTAAGGAGATGTAGTCCCATGGTAGCCGGTGACCAACGATTGATTGATATGCCATTTGTTCTCTCAGGATACTGGAGCGCATGTGCACCGTTGGTTTGAAATCAGGGTTTTCCAACTCTCCTAGGTGGACTCGCCTTGTCCACCAACCCGGTTAAAGCGCCGGACATCTGATTTTCAGTTGTGAATCATTTCATGTACACACCATGAGATCTAGTTTCATACTGTATAGATTGATCCTAACGAGATATTAAATCTTATATTCTTTTTTGTAACAGCTTATTTACTTCTCGATTTGTCATTTTGTATTGGTTGTTCATTGGTGATTATTCACAGGATCGTAACTAATGTTATATTAGTTTGGTCTTTAATGCTGATAGAATCCCTTCGATCAGGTCACAGTCTGTTCGCTAGTTTGAGTGATTCAGCTGCACTTACACTATGATTTAAGGTAGTCGATAGCAAATCCTGTTTTGACTTAGAGTTCGTGGTATGTAACACTCGTCATTAAGGAGTACCTGTAATTTGACTGAACTCAAGCTTCCTGTAAGGTTCAAATTTGTATAATCTAGCTTTACAGCCTGAGACGTTATCACTAAGCTATTTGGGTCGTGACTTTCTTTCTGTAGGGTCTACAAAATAGTTTTTATTTTAAGCAAGGACGGATGGTGGCTTGCAGTGGAATTCAGGGACTCAAACTTTGGATGTATCTGCATCCCAGAGTTGATGTTTACTCCGGGGCTCGAAAACAGTGCCGTTTACTTCAAACACCATTGCGTTACCAACTTAGCTACTAAGTCCTGATAGCTGCTAGCTCGTGCAATGGAATGAAGTATAAATTCATTTTGTATTGTTTGTTTGAATCTTGCCATTGATGTTTAGAACTGCGATTGATCAGTCTCTTATTGGCATATGTGCATACTGTGTGGATTGCCTCAAATTTTTCAACATAGAATAATAGGTCATTTACAGTCACTGGTAAATTTGAGGCACGCAACTAGTGATATACTATCCAATTGTCAAACCGGAAGTAGGTAAGGGCCACGGTTCAAACTTGAAACTTGATGTTTCAAAGTAGAAAGTTCTTGTCAATGAACCACTACTCCGTCAATTTAGCTCAGTGTTCTGTCAAGTAAATATATGTATGACAGTCTTAGTAATTCCCTATAATAAATCTGATTTTCTAACGGTTATAATTCCTCATGTCTTTTTTTATTGAAAAAAGTAACAATGATACTAACATATTATTTGTTGAAATCATCAACCAATTGAAGCTAGACCACCAAGGAAAACCTGGGAGCACTGGACAACCGTTTCGTCCTATTGCGGGACTCCTCAGCAGTGCGCATCCACGATCTTGCCTTGCGAGATTCAAACCCACATTAGGACGAAACGGCCGTTCAGTGCTTTCAGGTTTTCTTTGGTGCTCTAGCTTCAATTGGCTCATGATTTCAACTATGAAAATACTGAAATATCCACAAAAACCCCTTCAAATTTTTTGTTATTTGTGGAATTTTGGTGCTATGAAAGTTAAGTATCCCGCAGTATTTACAATTTTTACTTTTTTTTTTACATGTTAATGTATTGCTTAGTCAACAATCTGATTGCTATTTTTGACTTCCGACACATAGTTTTACTATCACTTTTCATCTATTTGCAGTGATCACATGACAATACTGTATCCAGTTTACTTTGTATAGAACTATAGAGTAATTTTTGTTGTCAGCACTATTTATACACTACTCAAAGTTAACTTATTTGTTGAATTGAGATGATTCTTACTTTTTATGTTTAGTAACCAAAGTACATAAATAACACTATGGTGATTGTTGCTATTCGCCGCGGATCGATTAAATTTGTTAATTTAAGTTGATGCATATGGCTTCACAGGTTTGAAATATAGCGATAATTACAAGACTTAAAGATATTTTATTCAGTCTATGAGGAGTTGTCGTTATGTACTTTGGTAAAGGCGAAATATATTGCCAAACCAACTATACGGTTAGGAATTGGCTGTAATGCAATAATCTTTATATCCATATCTTGTGGTCTAGCATTTATCTTTGTCTTCTCATGTTTGGATTCGACGTCTGAAGGGAAATACGGAATACAATGGACTTCTCAGAATCAATTAGATGATTTGGACTTCGCAGATGACCTAGCCCTCCTCTCTCATACACACGACCAAATGCAGATGAAGACAGCAAATGTAGCAGCAGCCTCCGCATCGATAGGCCTCCACATTCACAAAGGAAAAAGCAAGATTCTCAAATGCAACACGGAGAACACCAACCCAATCACACTTGATGGCGAAACTCTGGAAGAGGTGGAAACATTCAAGTACCTGGGGAGCATCGTTGATAAACAAGGAGGATCGGATGCAGATGTAAAGGCAAGGAATGGCAATGCAAGGGCAGCATTTCTACAATTGCAGAACATATGGAACTCAAAACAACTCTCAACCAATTTCAAGGTCAGAATCTTTAATACGAACGTCAGGACAGTCCTACTGTATGGAGCTGAAACGTGGAGAACTACTACGGCCATCATCAGGAAGGTACAAGTATTTATAAACAGTTGTCTACGCAAAATACTCAACATCCATTGGCCGGATACTATCAGCAACAGCGTTTTATGGGAGAGGACAAACCAGCTTCCAGCTGAAGAGGAAATTAGGAAAAGACGTTGGAAGTGGATAGGACATACATTAAGGAAATCACCAATGTGCATCACGACTCAATCCCTAACTTGGAATCCGGAAGGGAAGCGGAAAAGAGGAAGGCCAAAGAACACACTACGCCGGGAAATAGAAGCCGATATGAAAAGGATGAATAGCAACTGGAAAGAACTGGAAAGGAAGGCTCAGGACAGAGTTGGATGGAGAATGCTGGTGAGCGGCCTATGCTCCTCGACAAGGGGTAACAGGCGTAAGTAAGTAAGTAAGTCTCATGTTTGGCTAAAACAGGTTAATACTTCAATTTTATCATTCAAGGTATAGTTCGGCTTTACCATTATTTTTAAATCCTTTACTTTACTAGTTATCCAAGGATTAAGCACTTGATGTGAGACCTGAAGGTGCTAGGTTTAATCTGTGATGGAATCATGGATGTGTACTTCTAAGAATCCTTAAACGAGGATTAATCATTTGCTCAGTTCTTCATGGTTTTAATACTTGTCTAAGTAAGATCTGTCTATGGTGTAAACTCTTAAGCATATATATAGTAATATAAAGATAAATTTTTTCTTACTTGTTTAGCACGAAAAGAAATAGGTGAATAACCGGTAGCAGTAGTGGAACCTAATGAATTAGTTCCATTACCTTTACGTGTACATGTTTCTACATGCTTAGTTGCTACATCAATTTTAAATTTTCTGTAGCAAATCAAACATCTCATCATATCTAATAATAAGAGATAAATATAAAAGAAAACAAAATACAAATAAGTAAACAATAAAAACTACATTATGGAATGAACAAAATTATATCAAATGAATTATGATGGCTAGTGATACTGTAATGTGGATTACTGATAAGTCTTGTTGATTGAACTCTATACTCGGATCCTAATCTAGTCTCGTAACCCTCCAAGCTAGAACTACACAGCGACTTGAACACGAGAGAAACCGCACAAAATACGCGGGAAGCACTTTACTCCAAAGGTTCATTTATATACAGAAAATATAGGGTTTTTAAAGTATTTTAGAAGTCCTTGGGTTTTACTGAAAGTTCTAAAATACTACTAAACATAGTAGCAGTGTAGTAATCAACCAATCAGAACCTCTACATGTGACTTTTCATTTTCGCGATATTTCTAACAAAACTTATAATCAAACGCTGATTGGATAAAATGCTTCCTAATGATTTCTGAGCTTGTCTATTGCGAAAAATTTGCAGGATCATCCCAACAGTTACGTATATCCACATAAGTAGTATATAGTGATGGTCAGGCATAGAATGTATTTTGGCAGAAGATCGATAAGGAAAGAACAGGAATGAAGCGCAATCGGTATGAAAATGCATGAACAATGAAATCAGAGAAGATGGATTGATAGTTGCACTGCAGTTGTTGGATCCACAATATGTCACTTCTGGATAACGGCATGATGCACATAACTAAATCCAACAATTAAGAATGAGATAATTGATTGATAGTTTGGAAATTAACTGTTTACTGTATGGTTATCAGATTTTAGTGAGACAGTCTGTAAGTTTGACCTTAATATGTTTGGTTGTCTCCATCCATGTTTTGTTCACTACAGTACTACCTGGATACTACCTGATAGTCGATTCTCGACTTTTAATTAAGGGCATTTTGTCATAGGATTAACCTTCGAAGCTAATTCTGTACGTAGGAGTAAATATTCTAAATATCTTATTCAATTATGATATGATGCTAAGTATAGAAATAATTACAAATCCACTAATGTTTAAAAATAAATAGTTAGGTACACTTGTGTAGTAGGTTTTTATATAATAGACATGTTTAGAGTTGACTTAATATTAGATGTTTTGGAGTTGGTTCGAAACGACAATTGGACCTAAGTTTTTTGTTAGTTGGCATTTATCGGCAAGGCGTATCAGTAATATTAAGGTGGCCAATGTTCCTTGTGGAATTAAACCAGGGTCACTTAGTCCCGTAGTATCCGATTTTACTACTGAGCTATTTAACTTGCAACTGACTTCATTTATAACTGCTGCAATCCAAAGCTGGTGTTATAACTAAATATACTCATGATGGAAAAAACGTACCGCCGTATGAATATCATGACCCTCATGGATTTAGCAAGTTCTTAATCAGGCATCAGAATTTTAAGCAACTAGTTGCATAACACTTACAAATTCTAATTTAAGTGTATGAACAACAAAGAATCGTGAATTCCAATAATAACTGTTACACATAAAATGAGAAGTGATTACTGTAACTCCGTTTCCGAGCTGATGATGCTTTTATTTTTGAAATAAGGAACTATGGACAGAAGGTTTAATATGAATATCGATATATACGAGGATTTCAGTAACATCCGATTAAACCGTATTGCTGCTGTTTATTACGACATAAAACTTATTTTCAGCCCTTTTGTCTTGATAATTGGAATTTAATTGCACAACTCAATGTAACACATCGGATTCCTGAATTCGTAGTGAGAAATCGTGTTTAGTTGTGTTAAATTATGTCGGTAAAGAGAGACATATGTCAACTTATAGCATTGAATAGTTGTCATACTCTATTGGTAACAGAAATGTAGACCATGAGGTTTTAGCTCATTAGTACTGCATGTCATTCTTTCTTTTGACTCCTGGAGGGGTCATCAGTGAACATTAGTAAGAAGTTCCACACAAGAATGGAACAATTGTTTAACGATCTATAGTTTCCAATAATTATCCAGTAATGAAAAACTATTGTTCTAATAGAAATAATAGTTAGAATCTGCTCAGCTAAATAAATTCTTGTTACCTGGATTATCAATAATTGGAATTAGGTTAGTACATTCCACTTCTGAATTCCGCCTATTATTTAGACATGGTGTACATGATAAACGACCTAATCTTCTAGATGCTTTGATATTATCCAATAAATGTTGTGCTTCGTTGATCCATTCATCTAATAAAAAAATTTAATAAAATGTAATAAGTACTTGTGATAGTGTGTTGTGGTCTACTTATATCCTTATAAGTAGTATATGGTGATGCATATGGTAAAGGAAATCATCTATATAGATCCATAATAATAGCCACTGGAGTCATGATAAGGTCGCAAAAACTCTTTCAGCCTCGACCCCATGTTGTTCGTGTGCACTGCAGTTGTTGGATCCATAATATGTCACTTCTGGATAACGGCATGATGCACATAACTAAATCCATGTAGGCATCTGTACGCTCTCCAATAGTCCATATATACTGTAGTACTCGGCTGCAGCCAGTCTTATTGGTGCTTTTATTATTCAGTTCTCAACAACTGCCTTAGTCTCATTATGGATCGAACGGAAAAATCCTATTCCAGCAGACTTCTTCCTCCAACGCAGATTACATCAAAAGACAACATCATCACGGTAGTCTACAGAAATGTCCACAAGTCGTTTGATTACCACAATCATAAATAAAGGAATTTCTTGGTAATCTCATTTGTTGTAGTCGCTCAATTATCACGTTTTCTCCAATATCCGCTGTGAACTGGTTGTGTGTGAGCATCAGCTACTGAAATTGAGAATGCTTTAACGCTCACTCTTTATATTGTTAAGTACTTAAAAATGATTATCCATGCTAATGTCGCCGGGAACAAAACAATAGATTCATCAAAGTAAGGGTTACTGACATCCTTCAGCAACTATCATAGTATTTTTGATAAGGTAAAGCCCGCTTTTAGCCAAAGAAGGTGTAAATAAATGTTTATAGTTAAGAGTTGGGCTTAGAGTGTGATGATACTTTGTTGTCATGATAATGAGTAGTTGTGTAGTGAACGAGAACACAAGCGGGAACAACCAAATGTATTTTAACTCAAAATTACGGAATCTCTTAGTAAAATATGAGAAGCATAGAGTAAATACTTCATTGGAAAAATGCCAAACAACTGTCCAACACTTGACTGTCCCTTAATTTCCACACTATTCTCGCTCTCTTCTCTTTGATCTTCTTAACCTTCTGTCGTCAGGCATTTCACTTTTGGTTGGTGATACGTGCTACTTATATCTGTCGACATCAGTAGCACACACCACAGTTGTACAGATAGTTCTTTGGTTTCAAATCTGCAGAGTATATTAGTTATCTTAAAAAACTCATAAATCATTTTGATAAATCATGCATAATTTTCCCTGAGTCAATCTTGTCACTTTCCTATGGTCATTTCGAGTTCGTCTGTATTCTATAATCTTGCTGTATTTACCAATTTTAATCGTCTTAGTAGCTAAATATCAGTAGACACTGATGATGATGTTTATCTTCCAGAATGACAATTATAGCCATATAATTATAGAAAATATAACACTAGCAAAACTATCTACTTACTAGAATTATTCATTGAAAATTTCATACATTTTTAAAAAATGGTTGTCAGTCAGTCAGATACAACGTAGGACCAGGCTCACATATGCATCGGTCCAAGTTGCCATACTCCGTTAGCACAACAAGATGAACACCGAATTCATAGAAGTAGTTAATTTAGTGGTGGTAATATATAAAAGAAAGGTTGTATACAAGGATATAGTACAGGAAGAGAGACAGATATGAACCAATCTTAATCTCATAGTTTAAGGGAAGATAAAGAGTGTATAAACCTGCACCATTGTGATCGATTCTGAGCCATGTCACCCAGAGTCTCCAACCATTGGTTACGACAGTCACATGGACACCAATTAAGTAGTCTACATCTATCAACATGATTCAGACTAGAAGTTAGTGACTTCAAGCGCTGATACCATGTTTTGGTTTGGCCGCCCCTAACTTTCTTTTAAATGGTTGGTTAACTGTTAGTAATAAGTAATAAATTAGTTTATACTTACTTAAATCTGTATCTTTGTTTTGAATAATACAGTTTTCATTAAATTTGTTATGTTGTAAACTTGACTGATTTAGGGAATTTAAATAATTTACATCGTTACAATAAGATACTAATGATCTTTCATTTGTTGATGGAACTTGCATTTCGGATTCTTGCTGATGTGGTTGGCGCATACGAAAGTTAGATGTTGTATATGTTGGTTGATTAGGATTAACTCTATGTTTTTGTTCTGATGTTTGTTCCTCTATAGATTTATATAAAAATGGTTAAAAAAATGAAATATCATTGATCTAATCAGAAAACCATATTTTTTATCCATATTGTAAATGAGAACTTTGGCAGTTTCAGTCAATATAGACATTAAACAATTGAGCACTATTTGGGTATATCCCTTCAACTCCTCACTATTAGAAAGTTTGTGGCTGTAGGACAATTGCGCATTACGCGTAACAGTTTAGTTTGAAAAAGATCTTTTGTTCGTCTCTGTCAGAAAACTACTATTTTTCTACTATTGTGGTATGGGTTACTTATATCCACAAAAGTAATATATAATGATGGTTAGGCATAGAATATATTTCAGTAGATGGTCGATAAGGAAATAGCGGGAACGGAACGCAATGGGTATGAAAATACATGAACAATAATAATCAGAGACGATGAACTGATAGTTGTAGAAGGGATAGTCAAAATGGAGACAACTGACTGATAGTTTACAAATTAACTGTTTATTGTATGAAGTTGAAGTTAGACATTAACACTGTTGGATGCCAGCTCAGTGGTCTATCTGTTAAGGGCTTCGGCTCGAGACTGGTAGGTCCTGGGTTCGAATCCCGCTCGCGAGAGCAGGTTCGTGGATGCGCACTGCTGAGGAGTCCCATAATAGGACGAAACGGCCGTCCAGTGTTTCCAGGTTTTCCATGGTGGTCTAGCTTCAATTGACTCACGCTTTCAACAATGATAAATACTAAATCTCCACAAAACCCCTTCTATAATTAATATTGTATGGTTGTCAGATCTTACTGGAATATTCCATAATTTTGTGCCTAAATACATTCGGTTGTCCCCCACTAGTGTTCTTGTTCACTGCACTATCATTAACAGGACATAAATCACTATTAAAGTCTTATGGAGTCTATTACTACATATTATAAGATTTTCAATTTATAGATTGAATCATACCGGGGGAGTCAGTTTATTCAAGATTAAAAGTACGCCTTGCTGGCCAGTGTCAAATAGAGTAAGACTTAAGTCAAGAATTTCCTTCCGAATACCACATAATCACATAAAATATTTCAACATATGATGTCGAATCACTTAAACTATTGACCACATTGATCTACACTAAAGAATTCGAGAAACATGACAGTAGACATCATTAAATGACCAAACAGATGTAAATATTTTTTAATTTTTAATCTCAAATTATGATAAGAATGGATGAATCTATGAAAAGTTTGCATTTTACTTAAAAATACAAAAACACGGAAGTCACCTTGAATAAGTGATTTAAAATCTATTTATACTTAACATATTTATTTATTTGAACACATAGATATTGATACAAATGGGTACCAAATACATATACAACACAAAAGTCATTTGATTTGTATGTGCATTGTAATACTGATCGGGTGTCCAAACAAAACATAGTGGTTTCCTTAGGGAGCCTTCGATCTAAAGGTTTAATCTATAAAGTAGTGAAGCAACGTTAGGAGATTCAGTCACATGGTAGTCAGTGACCAATAATAGATTCACACGTCATTTGTTCCTTCATGATCCTGGAGTCCGCCTGCATCATTGGTTTGGAATTAGGGTGGACACTCCGATTCCTCCAGACATTCGGTTTTTGTCTTCTCAATTTCGTAAACAACAGTAATGATTCGAGAATGCAATGAGTAGGACTTCGATGACATTGTTTATATATACGCGTAGCGATGTGTGAGCATTTGTATAGGGAGAGCTGACTCTCCTCACCCTTGGCCGTAGCAGGGCATTCGGGGGCATTTGATATACTGGTACAAGATTATCCAGTTCAAGGTGTTTAATCGAATTCTAATAATTAATTAATTTGTAATAAACTAGAATTTTTTCTATTTTTCTTATGAAATTCATATAAACCGAGTTTATGAAATGTTGAAAAATAACAAATATATGAATCATAAGCAAAGATGGATAATGGCTAGCAGTGGAATCCAGGACGCGCGTTTCGTTCTGTTTGGGACTCGTCAGCTGGATGTACTTGCATCTCAGAGTTGATGTTCACTCTGGGACTCGAACCCCCCACAAAAAAGCGTAATCTAATTACTATATACATATTAAAAACATTATTATTACTAAGAAATAGGTTACGAAGTAGATTACTGCTGTCTATGAAATCAATTTTCTTTTCCTTTTTACTATATAGGTTACATGAAGTCTTCAAATGAATAAACTATTATGTTGGCTCATAAGTAACAATAGAATAAAAAAAGGATCATTGTATTGACTTAATTACAGATTGAAAGATTTCATGGTTGTTCAATGAACCTTTGGAACTCAGACAAAATTTAAGTTCTTTTTTTTAATGAATCCAAATGTAAGTGAAAAAATGACTATGAAATCATAATATTAAGTATTCAAATAAGAAAGTTTAAGATTTGTAGGTAGGATTAGGAAGACACTTCCCATTGTAAACAAACATCAAACAATTAGTCTGAATGTGTCGTGTTCACTGTGTAATCAGAAGTTTGTGGTTTTCGTCTGGTTCGAGATCTGGTCGGGCACTGATAATCAATCTCGAAGATGGTCTAAACATCAATCCAATGTTCGTTAAAATTCATCAGTTCTTTAGCAAATATATGTATATATATACATATACCGTTGGAAATGCCAAACCTAATTCGATATCGAGTTGATCAACACATCTTATAAAATGAGCAAAATCAATAAATTCTGAAATGTAATAATCAGTCAATTTTCCCTTGATTATGCTGTTCATTGATTTTCGTTTGAGAATGTATTCGTTTGAATCACTATTCAGGAGGAATAAATCAATTGGTAAGTATCATTACCATGGTTTGACTTGATAATTTCGAATGAATTGAACATTATGTAAATCGTTATCAACGAATTACTATATTTGTCATATCCCAATGAGTAGAAAAATTAGATTTTCTGACGTTTCGTAACTAAGTGCAAGCTACTTCTTCAGAGAATAAATAACCAAATCAAAATTAATCCAAGTTTAAATAGTGAAAAGAAACAAAGCAAGAATATTAGATGTGATCAGTCAAAAAAACAGGATTGAACAAGTCAATGTGATGTCATTTCGGTTAAGGTGATTTATGCGTATGCATATGTGCAATGTCAGGGTTGACCTTGTATATATGTAGTATGGGAACTTGTACTAATGTACATTTGTACAAAGCTCTGTATTGATTGTGGTTTAATGACCTAATGATTAACAACGTAGTCTGTAAATATTCAGTTAAAGTTAGATTGATACTTTAAGATTGATCAAAATGTAATTTTATAATGTTTCACAATTACTGTTTATGGATTTAATCAGTCAACTTTCTTTACAGGTTCTAAAGATCAATGTTATCATCAACATTAATAATCTTCAATACCTATTTCGGTATCAGCTCTGTTGACTATTTTGTTGTTATTATGAGAAGGGGGTTTTGTGGAGATTTTCTAGTAATTTTATAGTCGAGTTTATGAGTCAATCAAAGCACTAGGCGGCCGTTTCGTTTTAGTATAGGCCTCCTCCTCCACAAGACCCCCTTCTGATGATAATCATCATGTGCTCACTAGCGATTGACTTCAAGAGATATTTCTTGGAGTTCTAGTGGGAAGCAGTGACCAGTGGAGTTCAACCATGTCTGTTGTGAGATGGTAACTCAATGAAGACAATTGGTGAAATGGTTGCTCAACTTCGTGGATTGGTTGAAGTTAGACATTAACACCGTTGGATGCCGGATCAGTGGTCTAGTGATTGAGCGCACTGGCGCGAGACTGGTAGGTCCTGGATTGGAATCTTGCGAAGCGAAATCGTGGATGTGCACTGCTGAGGAGTTCCACGATAAGACGAAACGGTTGTCCAGTGCTTCCAGGTTTCCTATGGTGGTCTAGCTTCAATTGACTCATGATTTCAACTTTGGAAAATCATACTCTAATTCGTAGTATTTATTCACTAAATAAACTGGAAAAGTAGTCTGAATTACATCTTCTGTTTTACAATTATTAAGAATTAAAAAGCATTGACGGATTATCTTTGCCAGATATACAAACAGACTCACTTTTTGACTTAGGTTCTTTTAATATAGTTGCTTCTAATAAATGATTCAATAGTTTCTCAATTGGTGAATAAGTATTATCATCATCATTATATAAATTATTTGATTTCGGCCAGTCAACATCTTGTCTTTGTAGATCTGATAGGAATTGGTCTACAATACTGGATTTCTTCTCTTTCCATTTTGAACTTGAAAAGAAGGAGTGAAATATTTAGAGAGATGTCAATTATTCTTTTTTTAAAATAAGAATAGCTTAAGGAAAATGGAAGTATTCCAACTTATTATCAAGCCGAATCTCTTGATAACGTCGGAAGGTGGTATATTATGAAGAGTTACATTCTTCTAAGAGTAAACGCTGATGATTTAATCGAAAATGTCAATGAAAGATTCCTAACTGAATCATTTATTTCAAGTAATATTGCGGTGTGGTTTACTTATGTCCACAAAAGTAGTTTATGGTGATGGTTAGACATAGAATGTATTTTGGCGGAGGATCGATAAGGAAAGAACAGGAATGAAGCGCAATCGGCATGAAAATGCATAAACAATGAAATCAGGGAAGATGGGCTGATATTTACAGAAGGAACAATTAAGGTTGAGACAATTGATTGATAGTTTGTAAATTAACTGTTTACTGTATGGTGATCAGAATTTAGTGAGATAGTCTGTAATCTATGATTAAATACATTCGATTGTCCCCACCTGTGTTCTTGTTCACTACAATACAACACTATTGAAAACATTCAAATCAGTTACAATTCTGCATTCCTGTGGGAAGATTTTATATCATAACACCCCGTGTCAAACACATAAGATTGTAAATAAAAGTATTTAAATTAGCTGACAGAATTAAAGGAGACAAATATAAGAATGTAACTATGGTGATCAACAAACTTTAACTTTCTATCTACAGTTTGCCTAAATGGCTACAAAAGTCATATTTGAAGCTTACTTTTTATGACAATTTTAAAGTGTTTATTTTCAGAATAATTAGGTAGTAGTTTCATCCAAGTTTAATGGATTAAAAGTTTAGTTGTGATTGAATAGACATCATTATGTTAACATTGAGCTTTGTTGCACGAGAACAGAGTGATAATAAAAATGTAACTATCATTATGGGGTTGTGAAGAGTGTAAAATTACATTGCTATCACTATTCGATATAAGTTAGACTATCACTGGAAACCAGAAAGCATTCAAAGACCGTTTTGTCCTAGCATCATACTCCTCACTAGTATGCGACCTATGTGCGAACTCCTAATTTCTAGACCATGGAGCCTTTATCGAACTGTGTTAGTACATTACTTTGATCAATCCATCATACGGCACAAAAAGGACCCATTGTCTTCAGTACGTAACCGCCTCACAGCAGATACTGTTTAGCTATACTGGTCTTGGTTTAGTACTAGAACTCCATGAAAGTACTGGAGCTCAACGTTTTTGAGTGTAAGGTACCCAACAAAAATAATAGAAAAACGTCACACCATATTATGAACTGTTTGAAACGAAACTGGTACGACAATGAATCTCGGCTCAGCTGTCTAAAGTTTAATAGTTCTTAAATCAGTAGATGTACACTGCTGAGGAGTTCAATGCCAGGACAAAACGAGAGTTCAGTACTTTCAGGTTTTCAATTATGATCCAACTGTGATTGATTCATGATTTTAATTGAAAATGTATTGTTTTCAATCATTTCTGCATATCTTACGACTGGTTTTGTTGAAAAGCAAATAATCACATTATAGTTGCTAGTTAGTATTAATAAATAAGAAATTATTTCGGCTAATAATAATTAAACAGATAGTCTTTAGTTCAGTGGCTGATGCGGCGGCCTGTTTAAACACCTGGGCTACCTGTTCCTGTCATCTAGATATTTCAACAAGTTATCTAATTTCGTTTGTTTTAATACATCATTATGCCTATTAATCGCACAACCTATTCAGGTGCGTTTCTGAAAAGTGTATGACTTTTCGCTGTAAAGGTTATAGAAGGCCTAATTAGAGATATCGCGTTTGCTGGCAATATGCAGCGACAATAATGTACATTATCCAGATGTCGATTAACTGGGCTGCTAACTTCTAACCGGCGACCACTCAATATTTATCGTCAGGAAGAACGAAGAAGGAAGAAACGGAAACTTGTTGAAGTACTTTGTGCTGAGAATTCCTTATTGTACCAAAAATATAATATTGAATAAAGCTAATAATAATAAATAAATAAATAAATGCAATGATAATGTTCTATGTACTTTTATTTATCAGTTAATGAATTCATTCATCTATGAGCATTCATTAGTAAAGTGTAGATCTTAGTGACGATTTATTTCTTTCAACACATAAATATTGGTACAAGTGGGCAACAAATACATATACAAAACACAAGTCACTTGATTTGTGTTTTCAGTATAATACTACAAAACAAAATCAGTTGATTTCCTTAGGGGGCCACATCCGGAGCCTTCAATCTAAAGGTCTGATCCATCAGGCAGTAGAACAATATAAGGAGATGCAGTCACATGGTAGTCGATGACCAACAATGGATTCACACGTCATTTGTTCCTTCAGGATCCTGGAGTCCATGTGCATCATTGGTTAGGAATCAGGGTTTCTCAACTCCCCTAGATGAACCCTCCATATCCACCAACCCGGTTAGATCTCCAGGCATTCGCTTTCGTTTTCTGAATTTCTTAAACAACAGTAGTGATTCGAGAATGCAGGGAGTAGGAATTCGCTGACAGTGTTTATATACACGTGGCCATGTGCGAGCATATGTGGAGAGTGAGCTAACTCTCATCACCCTTGATTGTAGCAGGGTATTCGGGGGCAAAACATTACTTTTTATGTTCTGTAAAGCGTTGAAACCATCAACATTATATGAAAGCTGTCTCTTTTAATATTTTTCAAGTTTATTAAGTATACGTTTAATTAATTCCTAAGTGTAACATTTTACGTGATGTATTTTTTTCACAAGCTAAAAGAAGGTCAAAAAAGTACTCACTGACTTAGTGCTTTGATGTATAATTAAAGATTATCTGATTATAATGTATATAATAAACTGTATTTATGTGCTTAGATGAATTAGGTGTCTTCTGGGTATATCATAAAATGGCTAAATGTTATTAAAATCTTAGTGGGGTTTTAACTAGTTTATCATGGGAAGGTACATTCATTTCATTTTAGTATGAGACTATTCGGATATACATATTCATGAATAAAACACATATTGAATACAGTATTTTTAATTGTTCTGTTAACAGTGATACTATGAATTGAATTCAAACTTCATAATTTTACTCTAACTCAGATGTTGTCAGTTGTGTAGATCGTAGATCAGATTTCTTTTACTTTTGGGTACATAATACTGTAGAGTCCCACAAAGTAAAATGGAACAACTACCAAGGTCTTGTAGATTTTCTATGATTTTATTATTGGATTCATTTTGAAACATAAAATAAAAAAATGTCCACAGACTAACACCACTTAATTCTAATTTAATGAAATATGACAGTTATGAGTATATCATTTGGATGAATCTCATAAATGTTCACAATCTTAAATTTTTGTAATAAGCAATATTAGTACGTTTGAATAAATAAACAACGATAAACAATCGGAATAACAAATCGTTCACTTGATAATTGAAACAAAAGAAGATGAATTCACTTAGTATTGTTTGTTTGAATCTTCTCATTGATGCTTAGGACTGCAACTGGTACATCCAGCTGACGAGTAGACGAGCTGACGAATAGGACAAAACAAGCATCAAACTGCATTCCACTGCTAGCCACTATCCATCTTTGCTTATCATGCTTGTGAATTAAGGCAATATCGAGGCAATACGCACAGTATGCACATATGCCAATTAGAGACTGATCAGTTGCAGTCCTAAACATCAATGAGAAGATTCAAACAAATAATACTAAGTGAATTTAAAATTCACCCCATTGCACAAGCAAGTGGCTATCAGAACTCAGTAGCTGAGTGGAAAACGCGATGGATTTTGAAGCGAAAGATACTGGGTTCGAGTCCCAGAGTGAACATCAACTCTGAGATGCAGGTACATCCAGCTGACGAGTCCTGAATAGGACTTGATAAGCGTCCTTGATTCCACTACTAGCCACCATACATCTTTGCTTATAAAAGAAAATGAAGCATCAAAATGACTAAGTGTTGAATAGTAATAACTATATTAGCTCCGCAAAAGGTTGTTTATTTAATTTCTTGTTGATATGCGTTACTATTATAAATCTTTCTATTTATTTAGACCCAAATTTGAACGAGTACATTATTGTAATAGGTCATTAGTTAATCCACTGTTTCTGTTAATCTGATTAGATGTAAACTATCGATTGATTTGATAGTTCAGTAATATTTACAAGTTTATCCTCATTTTTTTTAAAGATCAGAGTCATGTTGTGAATCTATCGTGAGCAGGATATTAACGGATGGATATACCTACATCCCAGAGTTGTTGTTAACAGTGAGATTCAAATCCTGTACATTTCACAATAAACGCCCAATATATTATCCACGTAGTTTTCAAGTCTAAATAGCTACTAATTCGTTCAAGAGGTATGGCGAATACTATTACTTTGAATATGAGTCATTTAAACTGTCCTGTTTTTAATCAGTCTTTGTTAGCATATATGTATCCAGTGAATATCAATACGAGAACATAGGTACGTCCAGTAGATGAGTTTCAAATGGGTTGATTTAAATGTGCTGTAAGACATAAAGTTTTAACCTTTTAATAACTCGTGAAAAAATAATTCTACTAATTTGCATCTCTTTGTTAATACTGCACTCTCGGAGCTGATTGGTTCAAGGGAGAGGCATTTGTTGTTATCAGTTCATAGAAAGTGATCTTAACTGAAGTATCCATTCAGTGAAAATAATATTTGTTCAAACAATTAACAGACAATACCGTATAAGTCAAGGATACAAACGTATATTCATGAAGTCTGAATTTTAATAAATACTAATGTGGAGTTTTATCCGTAACGCGTATGCAACAGAAATTTACCTCAGGCAGTACAATAATACCGTTCGATGAAGGCTCCGTGGTTAAAAGTTCACGCGTGAAACTAAACGTCCTAACTTTAATTTCTGCGTTCGGGATCACAGATCCCTACTAGTGAGGAATTTGATACTAGAACGAAACAGCCATTCAATGCTTTCTGGTTTCTAATGGTGGTCTAGCTTTGAATGGTTTATGATTTAAACAAAATAAAACAATTACTTATTAAGCAGTAATCATTTTTATGTTTGTTAACTATTTAGTGTTAATTTCGCACGCTGATGACATGACATCAAGGGTAGTATATTTCGATACAACATAAGGATCTATAGTTTCTTCAAGATTACGGAAATGCTTTATCAACTAATGGTATAAGATATATTCCGGTAGCTTTCCATCAACTTCTTCTATCCACCATACATCAAACACTAACAGAGTGATTGTATAAATAATTAAAAATCATGAATCAATTGAAGCTAGACCACCATGGAAAACCTGGAGGCACTGGACAGCCGTTTCGTCCTATTATGGGACTACTCAGCAGTGCGTATCCACACTTGCGAGATTCGAACCCATGACCTATCAGTCTTGAGTCAGAGCCCTTAACCACTAGACCATTGAGCTGGCATTCAACGGTGTTAATGTCTAACTTCTAAGGAGTCCTATAATAGGACGAAACGGCCGTCCAGTGCTTCCATGTTTTCCAGGGTTAGTCTAGCTTCAATTGATTCATGATTTCAACTATGAAAATACTGAACTATCCACATAAACCCCTTTTGATTGTATAAAAACAAAAAAAAAAGGATTAACTCATTAAACATAATAATCCAATTTATTTAATAATTGTAACTTACTTTTTACAAACTTCTAATGAATGTTTTTTTATATTACGATGATGTAATTCATTACATAATGTTTGATATGCTCTACTAACTAATATAAAATGTGTTGTTGCTAATTCATTTTTAGGATTTTTATCTGGATGATAATATTTAGCTAAACGATAATATGCTTTTCTTAAATCATTTATTGTTACATCTGTTTGTATTTGTAATAAACGACATAATTGTTTAAATTCATTTTCATTAATTTGATCCATTTTAAATTGAATTAGTTACTATGTTTATTCTCTCTTTTTTTTTTAATGGTAACCTTAGATACAAAATATTGATTATTTATGAATATAATGCAAAAACAAAAAAAGAAATAGTAACTGATCCAATAATCAATAAACGAACTGTTGAAGTGAATGAACCCGTAGGTTAGTTAATCGTTATTTGAATTTTAAGTTAAGTTATACTAAGCTTTAAATTGTAGATATGTTAAAAAAAAACAAAAAAAACACACATAAACAATCAACCAGTCAAATAAAGTCTAGGAGGGGTTTTTGTGGATATTTCAGTATTTTCATAGTTGAAATCATGAATCAATTGAAGCTAGACCACCATGGAAACTTGGAAGCACTGAACATCACTGGGACTCGTCAGCAGTGCGCATCCACGATCCCGCACTCGCGCGAGATTCGAACCCAGGGCCTACCTAGCTTCAATTGACTCATGATTTCAACTATGAAAATAAAGTCTAGTATATAGATTATTTGTAAGACAATAGGTTTTATTTTATTGTAATGCGTGATACTTTATCGATATATAAGTGGTATATAACGTCAATCAAGAATAGAATGCCTGACAACAAAATGTTTTGAGAAGATCAAAGAAGGAAGAATGGGAATAGAGAATAATTGGTATGGAAATGGAGGAACAAGGAAGTTTGAAACAATTAATGAACATTATGCAAATGAAGTATTTGAATATAGTTTTTATATTTTACCAAGAAATTCTATAATTTTGTGCCGAATATAAAAGATTGTCCTCATTTGGTATCCTCGTTCACTATATTATCAGATTTATTTATAGGATGTAGAAAATTTTGTTTGTAATAATCCGCTTTATGATTTTAAGTAATCAAACGAAATGAAGTGTTTGTATAAATTATGTAACGAAGTGACATTAATAATTTTATGTAGAGGAAATTATGAGTCAACTGAAAATAGACCATCATAGAAAACCTGGAAACACTGGACGGCCGTTTCGTCTTATTGTGGGAACTGGAAGCACTGAACAGCACTGTGACTCCTCAACGGTAAGCATCCACGATCCCGCCTCACGAGATTCCAACCCAGCATATATCAGTTTCGCCCGCGAGCGCCTAAACTTTAGATCACTGGGCCAACCGGCATCCGATGATGTTAATGTCTAACTTCAATCAATCAACTATATAAAATTACTAAAATCTCCACAAAACCCCCTTCTGAAATTAATAATTATTGAAAATACTTATTGAAGAAAATAATCTGCTTAGTTTATGGAGAAAACTTAAACAGAATGTAAAGAATTGAATCAAATCCGTTTGTAATTGTAAATTTGTATGTTTGTGTGGACACATATACAGAAGAAGTGTAGTGTGGTCTACTTTTATCCATATAAGTAGTATATAGCGATGGTCAGACATAGAATGTATTTTGGCAGAAGACCGATAAGGAAAGAACTGAAATGAAGCGGAATTGGTAGGAAAATGAATGAACAGTGAAATCAGTGAAGGCGGACTGATATTTGCAGAAGGAACAGTTAAGATGGTTACATGATTCAGATACTGACAAATTGAACAAGTTTATGATTATCAGTGTAATGCTTATTAAGCTGATGTGACCAGTAACAGGATAACAATTTGAATGTAAATTATAAAATACTGAAAGTAGTGAATAACTAAATTTTGCTTTTACTAATATACACGCACACACTATCAACTACGTCGAGTATCATCTTATCGCACTTCACACTGTTCTCCAAACTCACACTTCATCTCAACTCATGTTAGTGTGTAACATGGAAAGGAAACGGTATTATCGGTCTTTCACTGATTTGTAGGCATATACGAATGTCGGCAATTAGGAAGACCTGATTCCATAACTAACATGTGATTATCACAAACCGACTTGGCAAACAAACGATGCTATCGCACACGAAAATAACACCAAAAACAAAGCACAATAACAATTAATACAAAGTTTCTCTCATTCTCATTCAAAAGTCTTTATTGAAACACACATAACAAAGGAACACAAAAGGTCTTAATCTGTGTGCATTCATATGAATACCAAACGTAATCGACTTGTACAATCATATATAACTATTGTATTGATATCCAAATCTGGTATAACAATACGAGTAAAATTGGTACTTATTACTAGTTACAACAGAATGAGATTAGTACAGACCAGTGTGAAGATGAAGAAAAGATTGTAAATGGAGATTTTGTTATGCCTAGAAAAGTAGATTCACAACTAAACATCCATTGACTAACTTCTATATCGAATATTACAATGATTTCTATATCATTAACTTAATTGGTCAGCATATAGCAGCCAACATACAATTGAGTTTGTTTGCATCTAATTTGGCTAAGCCCTTTTGTTAACTTATTTAACGAACAATCATTCGTACAATAACAACCTATCTATACTATTGTACCTTTATTATGTACGCTTGAGCGTTGCTTACTGCCTACGCATGTATTCATTCTGCTAGGCTTACTATTAATCGCTTAATTGATTCGATGATTCATGTATTTTCATTTGTATATATATGTACATCTTAATCCTGTTCACTGTACTGTACTCGCTTACTCGCTTACTCGCTGACTCGGTCGATTGATCTCTCGCTCGTTCGAATCTTACACTCACTCGCCTACTTTACGGCACTACTGTTTCATGTTTGCTTAACGTGCCTATAATTTGGGATATCTGTGTGTGGTCCAATAATAAACGCAATCAACCCTTCGTATTTGCCTTCTGATTTATAGACCCTTAGGACGTTATCGAGTAACGGTTATCAGGACAAACAATATACGAAGTTTAAGGATAATATCGAGTATCGACCACCACAAGCAGTTATATTTGAATACACTGAAATATGAAGTAGTTGGCAGGTGGTATAAAATAATCAATAACTGAATGTATGTACACAATTAAGAAAAACTGTTAGGTCAAACTGATTTTACCAATAATTTTAGCTAAATTACTGAGTTAGATATTTTACACACTGTTAATTATGAACTTTAAAATACCATTTCACTATGGAGTTTCAAAGCATCTATGCACTGTGTATCACGTGACTACATTATCTATCTGCACATCATTTGAGTGACTTGAGAGATCAATTTACCTACCTAAGATTACGTACCACTATCCTTCAGAATGAAGAAATTGTAGTATTCTACAACAATATTTTGGATCAACATATTCACTGTATACTACCGTTTTTTAATTAAACCAGGTTACTTTAAAAATGTTACAAAAAATGGATACAAATGTACAAAAATTTAATTAGCGTATGAGGTAATAGGGGTGAAGTTCTAAGACGTAGACTTACTTATTTACTTACGCCTGTTACTACAAATGGAGCATAGGCCGCCGACCAGCATACTCCAACCCACTCTGTCCTAGGCATCCCTTTCTAGTTCTATCCAATTCCTCTTCATTCTACTCATGTCTGTCTCCATTTCTCGGAGTAATGTGTTCTTTGATCTTCCTCTTCTCCTTTGGCCTTCAGGATTCCATGTGAGTGCTTGCCTTGTAATGTAGTTGGGTGATTTCCTCAATATGTGTCCTATCCACTTCCAGCGCTTTTTCCTGATTTTTTCCTCCACTGGAATCTGGTTTATTCTCTCTCACAGTAGGTTGTTGCTGATAGTGTCAGTAATCAATAATTAATTGAACAGACTAATGTATGTTCCAAAACTTTAGCATTTCTCAATGGATGAAGTGAAAAAGAATATGACACTTAGATAAATGGATTAGATTTCTACATATTGACTGAAATTAAGACATTCTAGGAGGATGGGAATACAAAACGAACTTTTCATTTTATTTGACACTCGATATCTAGATGTTCCTGTATTTTCATATTGATGTTCACACAAAAGATAAAATTTAGTAACTCGATGAAGCAGATGGAAACACGTTGTCCACTGAACAAATTAGTTCAGAAAGCTCCTGAATTGTTGAATGATTAGTATGTGATTTGCAACTGTTTGAATTTTGTTGTTGATGATGTTCAGGACTGGATTAAATCAGTTTCTGTCCACTGGATTCTACTTCCCACCACCTAATATCAAATATATTGCATATTGTGTCTTGTTATTTAAATTGATGGACACGTTGAAACTTTATCAATAGAATTTAATGAGAATTAAAGATAAGACCAACATGGCTTTAGCTGTTACTCAGTGATCAGTCTATTATTTGAGTGTGGCATATTTTAAATTAGTTTGGTTAAGTAATTGAAATTATTTATTTTATTTATTATGTACATTTGTTTATATAGTGGAAACATATTTGGTTTTCTACTATAAAGAACTGCCCCCCCAAATGCCCCGGTACGGCTGAGGGTGGTGAGTGTCAGCTCTCTCTCTACAAATGCTCGCAAATCGCCACGTGTATATAAACACTGTCAACAAAGTCCTACTCACTGCATTCTAGAGACATTACTGTTGTTTACGGAATTCAGAAGACGAAAACCGAATATCTGGAGATCTAACCAGGTTGAAGGACTCGGAGTGTCCATCCAGAAGAGTTGAGAAACCCTGATTCCAAACCAATGGTGCATGTGAGCTCCAGGATTCTGAGGGAACAAATGACATGTGAATCTATTGTTGTTCACCGACTACCACGTGACTGCATCTCCTTATATTGTTCTACTGCCTGATGGATCAGACCTTTAGGTTGAAGGCTCCAGATTTGACTTCCTAAGGAAACCACCTGATTTTGTTTGGGTACCCGATCAGTATTACATTGCACACACAAATCAAGTGACTTGTGTGTTGTATATGTATTTGTTGCCCCCTTTGTGTTCGAATAAATAAAATAAAAATATTTATAATTATCATTGACTTTCAGGTATAATCCATGCAAAATTTATTTCTTATCATTTATCAATGTCCTTTTTTATTCTTTTCTTAATGGCCTTTTCTAAACTTTTTTTGTTAGTAAATTTAAACGTTTGTTTATCTGTTACAGATTTTACTAATCGTATCTCAAATCACATTGAATGAAAAATAAATAACAAAAGAATCAAGTTAACAATTCTTGAGTTATAAGCAAAGATGGATAGTGGCTACCAGGGGAATCCAGTTTGACGCGTATTTCGTCTTATTTGGGACTCTTCAGCTGGATGTACTGCATCTTAGAGTTGATGTTCAATCCTGGTCTCGAACGCAGTACCGTTAGCTTCAAGCGCCATTGCGTTATCCCTTTAGCTGTTGAGTCCTGATAGCCACTTGCTTGTGCAATGGGGTGAAGTTTGAATTCACCTAGTATTGTATGGTTGAATTCTCCCACTGCTAGCCACTGTCCATTTTTGGCTTATAATGCTTGTGAATTAAAACTATATTGAGGCAATACGCACAGTATGAACATATGACCAATAAGAGACTGGTCAATTGGAGTCCTAAACGTCAATGGGAAGATTCAAGCAAACAATACCAAGTGAATATAATTCGTCAGTTAGTTTAATAAGTTAGTTTTTGAAAGTATTTCAAACGATCTACTATATGGAACAACAAGATTGTAACAGATAATTCTGTTACAAAATGAAAATAATTCCATAATATTAAACAAGATTAGAAAGTATCATATTTACAATAAAAATCCATTTCTAGCTGTATTTTAGTTCGACTCCCTATTACGACTGTTGAAATTGAATAAGTGTCTCATAAATCAATGGTTAAATCTAAGGGAAATAATTCACACAGTTCGCATTTTGAATGTTTATTATGTAAAGTATAGATAAGATTGTCAGGAAATTGTTATAGTGCTTTTATGCGCTGTTAATATATAACGTAATGATACCGCCAATTAGAGAACAGTGACTTATCGACTAGACCAATGATGCATATACCAGGACGAGCAGTCTAAAGTCTTTATCAGTGCTTCTTCTTGTCCAACCCTGCTTTTTGAGTCCAGAAAAACTAATCCCAGCCTCTGGGTTTATATACAAGCCAAACAGACCACATCACACCATAAAATGGAAAATAACATTTGTACAATATCTAGCCAAAAGTATCTGTGTATGCAATAGATATAACAGAAATCATATTCAATTTCATATTACGATCGATCAGAAATCATTTCTGTAAGATATTTTACATCAATGTTCATGTGATTATTTTGTATCTTCAATGACATTTAAAGGCTCTAATAAAGAAGGCAAATTATTTGATGTCAATATACTATGGAATTATTAAATTGACAAATACTTATGAATAAGTGTTGTTTACCTTCCCATTGTTATTTCAGACTGCAATTGGTGAGGACGAAAGGCGCGTTCTAGATTCCACTTCTAGCCACTATCCATCTTTCCTATCATATTTGGATTATTTAATAATCGCAATGGAGTTCTTATTCATTGATCATCTGTAGTCGTTGACTGTTGAAATTTACTATTCAGTAAACATAAGTAAAAGTGTTATTTTGTTTAAAGCAGCTGCCTAATAAATGTTGACTCAACAACAATTGAAGAGATCAGCATGACCATCAGACAAATCAAGAGCGGAAAAACAGTGAGATCAGACAACATTCCAGCAGAGGCACTGAAAGCTGAAGAAGCAGCAACTGCAAGAACACTTCACATTCTCTTCAGTAAGATTTGGGATGGAGAACAAGTACCGACAGACTGGAAAGAAGGATTTCTGATCAAAATACCAAAGAAAGGCGAACTCAGCAAGTGTGATTACTACAGGAACATCACGTTTCTCTCAATACCAGGAAAAGTCTTCAACAGTATATTGTTAAACAGAATGAAGGACTCTGTAGAAACACCAACTTCGAGACCAACAGGCTGGATTCCGTTAGGATCGATCATGTGCTGACCAAATCGCAACTCAACGAATCATTGTGGATCAATCAATTGAATGGAATTCATCACTCTACATCAATGCATTTGAAAGTGCCGACAGTACAAACTATGGAGGCTTCTCCGACTCTACGGCGTATCTGATAAGATAGTCAATATCATACGGAATTCCTATGATGGATTAAACTGCAAAATCGTGCTTGGAGGGCAACTCACGGACTCGTTTGAAGTAAAAAAAAAACGGTGTCAGGCAAGGTTGCCTACTCTCACCATTTCTTTTTCCCCTGGTGATCGACTGGATTATTAAGACGTCAACTTCTGGAGGGAAGCATGCGATATAGTGAACGGTTAGTATGCAGCTGGACGATTCTGACTTCGCAGAAGATCTGACTCTTCCATCACACACTCAACAACAAATGCAGTAGAAGACGACCAGTGTAGCAGCAGCCTAAGCAGCAGTAGGTCTCAATATACACAAAGGGAAAGCAAGATTCTATGACACAACACTGCATGCATCAACCGAATCACGTTTGACGGAGAAGCATTCAAGGATGTGGAAACCTTTACATATCTGAGCATCATTGATGAAAACAGTGGATCTGATGCAGATGTGAGGGCGCGGATCGGCAAAACGAGAGCAGCATATTTACAACTGAAGAACATCTCGAACTCAAAACGATTGTCAACCAACATCAAAATCAGAATTTTCAATGCAAATGTCAAGACAGTTCTATTGTATGGGCGGAGACGTAGAGGAATAAGAAAGCCGTCATCCAGAAGATTCAAGTGCTTATTAACACTTGTCTACGCAAGATACTTCGGATCCGTTGGCCAGACACTATCAGCAACAACTTCTGTGAGAGGAGAACAAACCAGATTCCAGTGAGGGAAAAAATCAGGAAAAAGTGCTGGAAGTGTATAGGACACATATTGAGGAAATCACCCAACTGCATCACAAGGCAAGCACTCACATGGAATCCTGAAGGCCAAAGGAGAAGAGGAAGATCAAAGAACACATTACGCCGAGAAATAGAGACAGACATGAGTAGAATGAAGAGGAATTGGATAGAACTAGAAAGGAATGCCTAGGACAGAGTGAGTTGGAGTATGCTGGTCGGCGGCCTATGCTCCATTTGTAGTAACAGGCGTAAGTAAATAAGTAAGTCAAGGCAATTGGTAATTATTATTTTACATCACTAAAATAATGGAAGAAAAAAAGTGACTTAACAAGTGACTCAAAAGCAAAAGCTCTACTCGAGTGAACATATTAGGTATCTATAAATAACTTGAATGTTAATCGAAATTCTGCAGCATATTCAAAAATTATTATTATACGAAAATATGATTTTAGAGGTCCTTAAATTTACTCATACTACCTACCAACGGTTGCAAAGTTCATAAAAAACGTAACAGCCGTATAGTTTACTAGATAGTAGCTCAATTTGTCTTATTCTCACCCTGCAATTAAAATGAATGTCTCTCATTTCATGAAACCATTTTGAAGTTAGTCACCTACTCTTAAAAATTTTAAATTAATTCTGCATCTCAAATTGAAGTTTTATAACTGAATACATCGTCCTCACGTTGGCTTACTATAAATATTTCAGCAACAATGAGGAGACCTGGTGCAGAAGGCTAGTAAACATTATATTAACTATAATTGACACGTTCAAAATTAACAGTGTGCATTTCCATTTTAGTGTCCAGAACGTCCGTGTCATTCAGCGAACACTCTCGAACGTGAATAGTCGTCCCATTTTCATTGCACCCACACCTTCCAATAAATACGTTTCCGTTTTTTCCCAAACACTCGATTGTAAAACAATATGTAAACCACCGAATTTCTTCAGTTTTGTCAGTTGTTCTGCCATCGCATATCAGTTATCAGGCAGTTTGGTTACTCATCTCCACAACGTAGTGAATAAATAGTTGTTTCACAGATGTCAACCACTTCTCTTTTTCAAGATGCACTAAATATGTGATAGTATCCATCATCACACTGTCTTCTGATTTCCAGATCTGGATACCAATAAATCGATGAATGGGAAAAGAGGGAGACATACAACATGCAATTGTTTCATGTCTGAAATTCACTCACCTTGAAAGCGTTGTTTAATACGCTTTGTTAGATTTTGTTTGACACGTTCATCACAGTTTACCTAAGGCCTAATTATTGACAGACATTGAACGTTGCACTTCAGCGTTTGGTTCATCCTACTGGTGAGCGTAAATGAATAGGTCAAATGGTCAACTAATATGGTTGTCAAACCCTCACCGATGATCATCTACATCAAATTGGCAGCTGACACAAACATACACATTATTCCGTTCTGATATCAGCGAAACAAGAAGCTCCTCCTTTCTTCAATCTTATCCAGTATCAAGAGAGATCTATTCCTTGGGATTGTGCTTCTTGTGGCCGAGAACCTCCTGACATGTTGAAATGATTGCCTCTTCTATCCCTTTTTAGTTGCTCTCCATAGTAGTACCCTCTCCATTGAGTAGATCAAGAAAGGCCTCGAACCTATTGTTGAGGGTTATCTTGAATTTGCTGAGTTTGTCAGCATCTCGAAGAAAGGCTGTATTAAACCTTTGTAATGTTGTCCGCCCCGTTGTCCAGTGCTTCTTTAGTTTCAATTTCATCTTTGCGACCAGCAAATGATGACTTGGTGCTATATCATCACTTCTGGTTCTCACATCCTCCATCGTCCTCCTGAACTTTTCGTTGATGCAAATATGGTCGATTTGATTCTGTATAGTGTTATCCGGTGAAATTCAAGTGGTTTTGTGCATGTTTTCGTGTGGGAATATAGTTCCGTCTATTACCAATTTTTTGAAGTCACATAGGTTTGCAAATCTCTCACTATTTTCGTTCTTTTCTCTCAGTCCATGTTGTCCCATGACGTCTTCGTAGTCAGTGTTGTCCGTGCCGACCTTGGCATTTAGGTCTCCCATCAGAATGGTCAGGTCCTTTGTTGGGCACTTCTCGAAGATCGAGTGCAACCTATCGTAGAATTGGTCTTTAACGTCTTCATTATAGCCGTTGGTAAGCGAATAGCATTGAATAACGTTCATTTTAATGCCCTCTCTTTTTGTTTTGAAGAAGGCTTTGATGATCCTTGGTCCATGAGATTCCCATCGTATAATTTCATTTTGTGCTTGTTTAGACAGCATCAATGCTAATCCTTGTGTGGCATTTTCTTTCTCAAACATTTGCCTTTACGAATTTCGTATTCATGATGATCACTATCGTTTGTTTATATTTGACGCTTATTCTCACTCATAGCTAATTTTTTTACAAGCCTTATGTTAAGATTTGAAATTCGTCATACGAACCTGAAGTGATTTTGATTTTTAAATCGTTTAACTCCACAAGTATCTGTGCCTCGGTAGTACAACATTAAAATATAAGAGACGTTATTGCCAGTACGATTATTACGACCCTTCACTACTATATTGATGTTCTTATCAAGAATACAACCTCGTCTGTAGAATCCCTAACACGTTCCATCTGTTATTAGTGAATTCACGATCATGATTACCATTTGTAATGAGTGACTTTTGATTCTGGTTTGTTATTTTACTAGGAAAAAATTTTAAAATGATGAAATAAATTCATCATCAGTCTATATGCCTTCCGATCCTAATCGTTTTTTTCTTTCCTGTAACAAAGTATTTTCCGTAAACTATTTGCTGTGCCAGTCACCAATATAATTAAGAGCGCATTCTTGTTCGTAAGAAAATGAGTTTGGAGGTTCATCAAGATTCGGAATATGTTAGTAACTAACACCAATGTGATTTTGAATTATTCAACTGTTTTGTAACCCAACTATTGACTGCTACCCAGAATGTAACTATGCACATCCATTGGTATCAGTATATTTTTCAAGTGCGTATTGAAGCACCAAACTCTTTCAAAATAATTCAGTTAGATAAAACCGTAGGGTAAAAACCCCAGATTGAATATGATGGACAGTCAACACATAGCAACAACAATTGAAGTTTTCACCATTAATAATACCAATAAAATTAAGAGCGCATTCCTGTTCGTAAGAAAACGAGTTTGGAAGTCTGTCGAGATTTGGAATATGTTAGTAACTAACATGTGTAACAGAAACATCTCTACACAACTCAAGTGATGAAAAGTCATATATTTGTGAGAAGATATCAGAAGTAGCATGCATGAAGATTGATTTCGAAATAAGATGTCTGGAATTGTAGACAAAATAATTGAAAACACAGTTCAACTGCTCTCAGCTAGGCCTCATTTGGAAGTTAGCATCAAGTGTGATTAAAATGAATTTACCTGGAGATCAGTGAGGTTGAAAAGTTTCAAGCTCACCCAAAACTAATGAGAACAGTGGGTCCCAATTAATTAACAACGAATATGTTTCACAATAGTTGTTTAATTTTTTCTACTACGTTGTTCGAGATGCGAGCTGGAATTCAGAAGACGAACAGAAGTCCATTTCAATGTTGGCGTTCATCACAGAGTAAGTTTAGTTCAGCCTTGACACATAACAGCAGAACGTTTTTCAAAATGGACTATGAGTTGGTAAATAATAATTGATTTTTCTGGTTGGCAGATAAATTGTGCATAACTAACCATCACTCACTTAAAGTAGTGATACCTAAAGTGTAAAAGCTACTAGAACAAACCATGTGGTAATCAATGCAAGAACTGTTGCCAAATTATGAAGCTAATAACAATTGAAGTGAGATGACTTTGTTTGAAGTCTAATCTTTCTGTTTGATCATGAGTTTTGAATTCATTCCATATTTTTAATTTTACAAATTTACTTCATTTTCTCGAGTTCACGTGTCTACACTGACGACAGATACAATTACAGACTATTCTATTCTTATATAAGACTTGATGAAAATACCTCACTTTGATCGTGTTATGTGGGAACTGGATTTGAAAATGTGTCAAATTTTTCAAATGACATACTGATCAATTATTTTTAATTAGTTCAACTATTGACTTCATCGAAGTCTTCTAATCAATCAGCAATTCTAACTGTTAAATTTCATATTGAAAATGAAACTTATGACCGTTTAACTTATTCCGAAAAGATTGATAATGTTGTCCAGAATTAAATATGATGAATAGTTTTTACTATAGTTGAAAGCGTGAGTCAATTGAAGCTAGACCACCATGGAAAACCTGGAAACACTGGACGGCCGTTTCGTCCTATTATGGGACTCCTCAGCAGTGCGCATCCACGAACCCACTCTCGCGAGCGAGATTCGAACCCAGGACCTACCAGTCTCGAGCCGAAGCCCTTAACCGATAGACCACTGAGCTAGACCACTGAATAGTTTTTGCTTTAACATTGATGGTTTTACGAAAACACATGACTAAATGAAAACTTAAATAATATGTTGAGTGAAATATTTAACATAATTGGCATGCTATGTAAGCTTTTGATTTAACACGTTAATTATATCATAAATGTTTTGTATTTATCACGGATATTAGATGATGTCTAGGGCAAAGTTCATTGACTGAATAGTAAAAACAAAAAAAAACAACAAAACAAAACAACATTTGACTCCGTAAATAGAAATTTATTTATGACAGGCGAATTATAATTAAAATATATTGGGATTAGTTCATGAAATAAGGGGAAACAAAATATTTTCTGTCAGCGTGAACTTATCTAAAAGAGAAAAAAAAACAAACAAACTAGACCCAGAAAAAAAGAAAATATACTTTTGACGAAATGAATTGAGAATAAAACAAGAAAATGCTGAGGAAAAGAAATAAAAAGGCAGAGTAAAAGAAGGCAATCAAGAACAATGGAGTGACACAAGTGCAATAAAAGCATAAAAAAGTATTAAAAGGAGTTAACTTTGTGTCCACAAAACAAGATAAATTTCAAGAATAATGATGAAAATATGAGTTTACCAGATTTATCCATCAGTTTTCTCATTCGTTCCTGGAATATATGTAATAAATGGACAATGGAGACTATGAAGTTGGTCAGGAAATATTTTGCAATAATTTTCACTTCATAAGAGTAATTGATTATTTTTAAAACGAATGTCATTTATTTGAATTGTAAGGTGTGAACACGTCAACTGAAATTATCATCTAATAAACTTTATGACTGCTACATTGTTTGTGATTATTGCAGTGGTTAGTAGTTCATGTGTATGGACCTCAAGGGTCCTCATGTTCTCGGCAAGTCAACCATACTCGTATCAACCACATTACAAGTCGATTCTTTGATCATCTCAAAGTGTTCGCAGTCCATTCGAATGTGTACACTATTTTCAAACGTTGACGAGTTCATGGAGTCAAATTGTTTGTAGGATGCAACAAGACATCTTCCACTGGTCTGGTTACATTCAGTGTGCACAATGAATGCGCGACTGTAATGATGTGTGGATAGTCCAGAAATTCGAAATCCTCTAAAATTGTTATTGTCAATTTTCAAGAAGGTCAAGTAATCGCCCAGTGCCCAAGAGATAGTGACAGTTTTGAAAAAAACATGTATTAAGTTCATGTGTACTTAAATTTACCTGAAGTAGTTGCGTTTCCACGTCTATCCAAATTTCCTGAAATGGCAAGTTAGAAGATAAATGAAATGTACAGAACAGCTTATATATGTGTTTATACTCAAACAGCGAGGATCTATAAATACTAATATCATATTTGTACAGAACATATAAAAAAATGTACGTTTGCAATAATTGATGAAGAGGTATGATTAGTTTCAGAAGCTTTTATAAGAATTCCGAATTGATGAAAAAAGTTTTAATTGCAAGAGGTATTCAAATATGCCTGATTACCTAACAATTGATAAACATATATATACATATATAACATACCGATAACATGCTTTAAATAGTTGATTCTGTCTTCTGTAAATAGAAAAACGAAATTAAGAATGCTAATAAGTATTTACGTTTATTTGTTTCACGGAAAATATCAAATTTTGGAAGTCAAACCAACTGACAGAGGGAAAGCTTTAACTGAAACAATAACGTATAGTGTATCATCGAAAAGTATTTGTCTATTTGTTAACTCAGCTATTATAAACTGTTTGTCATGGTGATAATGAAGCAACGATAATATTCAAAATTCACTGACATGAGGATTTTCATTAGTCGTTTTCTGCTGTGCAGGTTTTCCTAGACGTTTATTCTGTACTACGAGCTCGACTTATTTAAAGCTGAGCAGTTAAAAGTATTCAGTTGTGTATGTGACGTTTATTAGTTTAGAGAGGTATTAATTATAAATATAATAACTTGGAAACAACTTGAAACTGAAAGTAAATAGTTTTGCTAGGTTAACTACTATTGAGTAGGGATATAAATTTTGCATTTGTTACTTGACTGCTTATTGGCGTTGTGTTCTGTGGAAACGATCAGTCGACTTCGATTGCAAATACTAGTAGTTCATGTGGGCCATTACTGCATTTGCACACCGTATATATTTAAATCTTAGTTATTGAATTGTGCAATTTAAGTATGTGGAAACGTGGTTGAACAATCGAAACGAAATTAGTTGTTGAGTTTCTTCAAAGCGTGAGACAAAACTTTCGGTGGGTTATGTGGTTTGATGTGACAACATCATTCCTCTGATAAAGTATTTTTCTCTAAATTTTGTATTTGGAAGCAAATTCAGTTTAGTGAGGCAGTGTTTGATAATCGTGGCCTGACTTGTCAACTTAGGACTTATATCAGGATAATAAAGTAGTTTGCGATCTAAAAAACTTTGAATCACTAGGTACTTCTTGTGTAACACCGTGTTTAGTAATAAATTGGGAAGTTCACAACACCGTAAATTATAAATGTCAAATATTGGTAACACAAACCTCGGGCATCTTTCCTCCGCTTTTCAGCCTTTATAGCTAAATGAAACAAAGTATAAAAGATTGTGTTGTTTTACACAGTTGCTAGAAATCACTTCAAACTAAATGTGAGTATTTTAAAGATTTTACCTCAAAAACGTTCGAAAGTTGTTCGGAAGGAGTTGTGGTTATTTTCGCTGATTCTACATCGTTGTATGCATGTTTTTGCTGCCTAAGTTGTACATTTTATCATCGGATGTTCAATTTGAAAAGTGTTTACCTTCTATCATTTACTCTGAGGTCACATTTGTTACTTTGTTAGTGGAAAGCTGATCGTAAGAGACTAGATAAAAACCATCTTGAAAGGATAGTTGACATCAAGAAAATGGATCCACAAAATGAGCAAATTATGGGTTCCACTGTTGATTCGTACTCTGGATTCTTCATAGTATCCATTTATTTTTGAGATTTGATCTCGTTCAGCATTTGCACTTTATTCGACGACAATTTGACCAACGTAAACTGGGAGAGTACAGTTTGACTCATGATTCATGCTTGTTCGGGTAAATACCTTCCTGTTTGAAAGATCAGTCACAAAATACGCTTGTCACAAGGCATAGTGCGTATTTTTTACATTTTTCTTTCGACAACAGCTCCTTTTCGAATTTCGGGAATTTAGTTTAGTAAACAATATAACATCTTCAATCTGTCAACCATCGGAATTCGAACGGAAAAATCATTGACATAATAGAGTATTTTAGTGTACAGAATGTTGGTGGAACTAACGCTTACCTTCGGCCGTTTCATTGACGAATATGGAAATTCCTATAAAGACATTTAAATGGTAAAAGATATCATACATAGCACAGTTTCAAAACTATATATGTGATCATAAACTTTGTTATTTTCTACTCATGAATAACAGTATTTATTTGCAGTAAATGTGTCTAAATAATTATCCATTATAGAACATATGAGTATTTGTGCAATTGTGTGAATAGATACAGAGGCTTTCAACAAATATCTACATTGTTTTCGGGAACTTGATATATTTAAACATGCCATATCCTTGCTTACTGTGTTTGTAATTATTCTAAGCACACGGAACCAGGTCTTCGATCGTTCATTAATTCATGATACTTGAAAATCACCGAGAATTACTTCTGTCAGTTCATCTTATTTGCTATTGAACTGGTAGTGAAAATTCGTTGTGGGAAAATTAACTAATGTTTTGTTGATGTGAGTAAACACGCGAAAGATACACTCAACAATAACAATTGGATGACTATGCGACGCGTGTAAAACGTATGGGTTTGATCGCCACTTGAATTGTTACTTCATACAGTTAAGGACTGTCAAGCTTTAAAATTACTCATGGTTTTCACCAGATTCCCTAAACAAATCAGTCAATGTTATGGAATGGAATTATCGTTATCTCGTAAGGTGCATATGTTGCATGTATTTAGATCAGCATAGGTAATATAATTCATCATTTACGTGGTATTTGTACATCACTTCTTTTCGATGCATGAGCTAAAGTAGAAAAACAAAAGTAATGCTACTATGCATAGAATGTTCTAACAATATATACATATTGTATGTGTACATGAAAAATAGTCTTTCGATAACTACCGTTTTCATTGCGTGAATCGTCAACGAACGTTTCATGGTTACTTTGTGCAAGAATAAATCGTCAATGAAGTATTTCGTCACATTATTTAGAAAAATTGACTTGAATTAAGAATTAAATTACACAATGTGATTTTTCAAATACTCAATTCATAAGTAAAAATTTTCATTCCAACATTATGTGTTTCCAGGATGTCATGTCGGTCAGTGAAAAAGGATCAGATTGATGAGAAAGATGTGATTTAGCCCAATTTGTCAAATGATATTATTCCAATAAAACAAAGTTACTCAATGAGATAACAAACGAAAAGTAACAAGGCAGAAAAGCTAATAACAGAGTAAATATTAAGTGCTTAGTCCTTATTGTGAGAAAGCACGTAAGAGATACCATTACCTGAAATTCAGGATTCGGATTAAAGTGATCTCATTGTTCATATGGAAGAGTGAAACTGACTCCTAGCACTATTAACTAAGATAATAGTGGTTTTGAAGTTTGTTGAAGAACATTTTCATTTATGTGTTTTTACATATCGATTTATCAGTCTAATAATATTAAATGTGCGTTTTATAGTCACTGAAACGGGTAATCAAAGTGTATGTATGTAGTTGATATATCACTGAGAAACAATATGATTGAACGAACTAGTTTATAGAACATAAACGTTTGAATATTTAACTCCTTCACAGGCGCATAAATTGATCGGATTTTTACCAAATGTAATTGACTTTATATGAAAATATAAGAAAGAGAGAAATCAATGAAATGTCCATTTGAGTATAAATTCTTCATGTTAGTTGAATTCAATTGGCATAAAATAAAATTGGAATAGCGATAATAAATATGAGACGATTATGAAAGAGACGTAGGAGAACAGATAAATATGTTCCAAAAAATAAACTGACTAACCTATCGAATTCAAAATAAACATTCTTCTAAAATCTATAACAACGAAAATAGTTAATGAAACGAGTTTAAGTAAAAAACACACATGAGAATAACCAAAATATGGAAAAAGAATTAGAATGATAGCACATGAAACATAAATAAACTTTCGCCACAGACTATAAAACAGGTAGGAGATATAGAGAATTAGATTGCATATTCAACTCAAGAGCACAAAAAAATAAGGGATAAAATTATTATTGAAAACTTACGTTCGATTTTCGCTCTCTCCTGCCCTAGTTAAATATTAAATGTAGGCAATCAGAGTGAGATCGCATTTATCCACTACATAATTTCAATGTATGTCGGTCAACCAGACATGAATGAAAAGTGAGAACACATATTTGTTAGTTCACACCAAGGATTATTATTTGTTCGATTATCATTTGCAATAATGATTAGGCAGTCAGCTGCTTCCATTTTACATGAGATGCGTGAATAGCTCTCATGGTCGACTGACAGTTGGAGATCAAATAATCAACCTTCAGTCTCAGAAGCGAGCATCTAACCACAAGAGCACTAGGCTGAATTCCGACGATGTATGTGTGTAACTTCAACCAATTTTCAATGGCCTCTGCAAAATGAAATGGGTTCCTGAGTGGTTGTCTTCGTTGATTCGGTGAATTTCATATATGTTGTTTTGTATTCTTGAGCTTGTGGAAACACTTATTTTATTTTGTCGCATTCTTTCCCATGTTGCAGAATAAAACTACTTTGTTCTGCAAAGTTCTATAAGTTTCTAAATTTGTAGGTTCAAACTAACTACAAACATTGAATCATTTTGAATTAAATAAACAATTAGTATTACTTTATTATCTGACTGTGTGATGTGTGCTACTGATGTCCACAGATATAAGTAGTATGAATAATCGATCAAAAGTGGAATGACTAGAGACAGAATGTTGAAAAGATCAGAGCGAAGAGAACGAGAACAGAGAATGATTGATTTGGCAAAGAAAGAACATTGAAATCTGAGACGATTGACTGACATCTTGAAAATGAAGTATTTGCTGTATGATTCTCAAATTTTACTTAGATGTTCTGTAGTTTTGTGTTTCAATACATGTGCTTGTCCCCACATGTGTTCTCGTTCACTACAACTGATGGGAACAATTTAACAGTAAGAAAATTTCAAGCGAATTGACGAAATATTCTTGTCCTTGCCATTTGATTGGTCGTAAATACGAACAATAATTTATTACCAGAAGTTTTACGGTATTCTGTCATACAGTTCATACAAAGTAGTAGATCATGTTCAAAGTGTGTTAGTGAGAATATGACCAAGAAGTTTCATTCATCACTAAGCAGTTAAAAGCACTTTTGCAAAAAAAATCTGTTGAATTTACAGCCTCATTTAATGTTTAGAAAGATTATCAAACAAGTGAATTAGTCAATAACTTCTCTGTTTTCTAATATTTGGTTGCTTAACAAGTATTCAAATATGTAATAGTGTACAAATATTTTTTGGAATGAAGTATGTAAGAACTTAGATCATACATAACAAGCCACAGTGTTTAGAATTTATAAGAATACCAAAATGTAATGTGCTTGGTCGCGGTGACTCTTCGTTGATGTTTATAATTCACTGAACAAACCCTCATTTCTTAAGTTTTATTAGATTATTAAAATAGTTTTCTAGACCTACTTGTTTGAACATTGACATTTCGTTCGTTCTCAGTGTCTAAATGTAAACATGTAACAACGAACGTAATAAAAGTTGCTATATTATGCATTCATGTAACAAAGATATCATTCTCACTTCACATAAAATAACACAAAACTGGTTTCAATGAAGATGCATGTATATAATTGTTCGATCGTTTTATAGAACCTTGTTATCGATTCATAACTACACGATTCAAACCACATTCAGATGATAATGAGCACAGAAAAAATGTTATTTTTATTGAGAATTACTAATTTTGTTGATGAAACTTAGTTTTTAGTTAGAAGTGTTAATCGTAATACCCAAAATGACTATCCAGATACTACATGATCAAACTTCAACACAGAGAATGTAAGGTGATTTCATTATCTGATATGGCTTAAAATATGATAAAAAATCGTGCATTCAATGAAAAAACAATGTAGTGAAAAACGGTTAACAACTGATTGCATTTACAATCACCTATTTTTATTCTGGGTGATATGGAGTGTGTTCTATGTTAGACTAGGTATATTGTTCAGATAATGTTACCTTAGATTAGAAAACATCAAAAGGTTTACGAGACGCCTTCTCGTAAATTATTTTATGGGCGGTAAATAACTGAATTAAACGTCAACTTACTAGCTGAATATTCTGTTTCCGTTGGTTCCGCTTTCACTGAACAAAGAGGAAATGAAAATATTATTGATGGAAAAATCAGTTACACACATTCCATGACGATGTTAGGCGCTTGATTTTACAATGTTAATCTACATAAAATGTAGACGCATTTATCAATAATATGTAATGATCTTTAGATGCTGATGTGTTTTTTTAGTAAATTAGTGAATCTTTGATTTCGAATGAATTAACCTTATGTCAGAAATGTATGTATTCGTTAGCTCACCATTGATAATGAAAATCGCAGCCAAAACATATAAACACCAATGTTTCATTGTTACTAGTGCTTTGTACCAACAGCGTCACCACTTATATAGTTTTGATTCTTTATGCTACGTTTGATGCAGCCAATAATATTTGAATAAATGTGCAAATTATTCACGTGATTACGCTGTTACATCTCTACGGAATAAACGTGGTTATTACTATCGTAGAATGACTACTGATTGGTTTCTGAATGTACACAATTTTTTGTTTATTTTGCGTTGGTGGTGTAAATGATAATTAGGTTTAGTGATATAATTCTATTTCTATCTATCTCTCAGGAATCTTGTTTTCATGTTAAGCATATTGTTCCGAAGAATAATCATCAGACATTTGGTTTAAATTGTAATGTTTGATGTAAGAAGTGAAGTCGATAGACTCATGGTTTTAAGATTTGTAAAGCAATCCTGTCTAAGATATCAAGGACTTTTTCACTATTTACGGTTACACTGCACTTCAAACTGCCACAATGAATGATAATATTATCCACCAAGACCTGCACTTTCAAATCATTATAAGAAGGTTTGTTATGTTTTGTATATCAGATATGCGATTTTAAACTATTTGATCATCGACAATCGAAAAGGTTGTTTGTCAGCTCTAAGGTAGTCTGAACAAATATTCACAAAGCAAACGCTAGATAATTTCATAGAAGTTGATTTAGGGTCAAATCAACACATTCATATAATCTCGACAGTTCAATACTACTCTTAAGATTCACAAGTTGTAATTCCAGGATGTGGATTTGTCAGACTCTGTGTTTGTAGACGTGAGATAATAATCAGTTACTTGGATAGACATCATGTGAATATCTTTTGTGCACAAGGTATGTAGGATAATATTTAATCAGGCTTTTTCAGTTTGTCGCTTACTATTCATTTATAATATTTATAAAATGTTGGAAAGTATATATTTAGTTGTTGTTAAGATTAACATTTAAAAGCTTTGTTTGTTTCTCAAGCTCAATCCACTGCAAGTTTGCTGAGTGATTTGATATTGAAATAGATATATTATGAGAAGCATATGCGTATAAAAGCATAAAAGTCAATCGTCATTGTGATTTTGAAAATAGTCATCGTAGTTTTAAACAAGATTATATCTACAATTTGATATAACTGATAGGATATTCATTTACTTTTGGTTCGCTTCATGCAAACTAAGAGAGAGCGAAAATATAATTAGTTTGCTTTTAAATATGATAATTACTTCTTCTCTAAACGTCGTTGCAATTGAAGGCTTATTGAGAAAAAAAGAAATGATAATGAATAATTTTGACTGCAACAAGGTATGATTTTGTCGTTAAAACACCGATGAAATGATATGAAAGTATCAGTTAATTTCTAAACGGGTTGAATTGTCTCGTTACCGCACGTATATAAACAGATATGAAATATTGTCAAACAGTGCATACTACGAAATGTTGTTGACATAGAACTATAATAGTGACCAGAAGTAAAAATACCTTCACTTGAACTTTTAAACATACAATGTTTCTTGTCCTCGTGGATAAGATTCTCAATTGAAGTTTATGATCATCATAGAACTCCACCTGAAAAGGTTAGACATGAGATCAGAAATGCAATCTGGTAACGGTTAAGCGTGATATGAACTGGGAGAAACGAACGAGAATGATGAAAGATTCTAGAATTCAAGTGCACCCAAAATAGTTGTTATATAAGGCACAAATTGCACTCACCACACAGCGATACACGGGACGTAGCGGTTCATACTATACAGAACCACATCGATCGTGATTACAACAATGAGAATTTAGATGTCAATCAAGGACATGAGAACAAGGAGAGGAGCTGACACAATTTCAGATCACCACATTATGGATGTGAAGATGAAATTTAAAATAAGGAAAAACTGAATAACTACAGAAGCAGAAATAAAAAATTATATTACAGCTCAATGCTTATAACATACATAAAACATAAAATCAACACACAAAGAAATATAATGTCTTAACATCTGGATAACGAAGTCTCGAGGTGGAGAGAAATTTCTTTATTCCTCAAGTCAAATCGTTTTCTATCAAACCGAAACCCTCCAAATATACTCCTAGTATTCAAACCACAAATTGATTACCACTCCAATAATGAAGTTTTAATTCTGCCCTATTGTAAACACTTCAATATTCAAAGAATTAAAAATTTATTCCAAGTCATATTTCTCAATGTTGTTTTCTTTTTAAAAAATTAACTCATCACAATAACCCCAAAAATAATTTGGCTTGTTTTTCTAACAACACAGAATTTTCTTTAAAACAACTATGTCGAAAGGTTTTTCTGTTACCTTCTAATTGTAATAATGATCATTAACAGTTAATTAACTTTGAACTTGATGACACCATATACAATCTTTGTAACATTAACAAAACTAATATAATGTTCAGTTGAAGTGACCTATATCTTGTCATATGATACAGTACAATTAAATAAACTTTGTCTTAAAAAATTAGATTTAAAGTAAATGGAAAAATAATGAGATTTAATTATTAAAGTAGAAGATTCAATACAACAAAAGGATGAATGGAATCATCACACTTAAAATGTGTTCTCTTGAGTATTGAATTCATTAAGAATTAAAACAATTCTTCCTTGAATTTGTAAAACGTCTTATGAAACAGATCTTTGGTTCCTTGAAACAACCCTTGAACATTTCATGTTATAAACGATCAACTGGGTATGAAAGTCATGTGTGTCAGCTCCTTCTCAGAGCGTTTGGAATTCAATGGAAAATGTGTCGAGTCACCTAGACTGTTGTGTGAATACCTATTCAAGAATTTAGTTTGAGCGACAGCAACATGAATAGCCAAGTGGTAACGCCTCTGAATATGAAGCTAAATGACGCGAGATAGATTCCGTCACGAAGAACCAGTTACCTTAAGTTTACAGAGACACTTTGCTGATTAGTGCTAAACTACACGAAACCCAGGCCCATAGATTCCTCTTGACAACGCCAACCATTTTCTTACGAAAAAGTGATTCTGTGTTACAAAACCAAATTGGAGTTAATCTAAGCAGACAGATTGACAAACGAGAAAAGAAGATCATTGAATAATTTCCGCTCCTCATTTGACAAACAGAATAAAATAAGCACTATATAATGAATCATAATCAATTTATTTCTGACTATTCTTTCACAAATATGGATGAAATATATGAGTAGTGAAGTGGCGGCTAGTGTAGCGCACGTTACTGTTTAGTAAACTCTAAACGTTGTCGTAAATGTGTGCACGCGAAATACACACACATTGTTTAAAAGTGTCACTGACCATTATCTCATATCTAACATCGCAAACACAGAAACAGTCACAGCCACAACGTGTGATTACATGTTTTATTCTAAAGACTCAGTCTGAAGTTTCGAGTGTGTTATTTTACCTAACATATCATGCAAAAAATGATTTATTCCAGAATATGTAATGAATGAGTCAACAAGCTGTCGCTCAAACTAAACGTTACCACTAGGCTATTCATGTTGCTGTCGCTCAAACTAAATTCTTGAATAGGTATTCACACAACAGTCTAGGTGACTCGACACATTTTCCATTGAATTCCAAACGCTCTGAGAAGGAGCTGACACACATGACTTTCATACCCAGTTGATCGTTTATAACATGAAATGTTCAAGGGTTGTTTCAAGGAACCAAAGATCTGTTTCATAAGACGTTTTACAAATTCAAGGAAGAATTGTTTTAATTCTTAATGAATTCAATACTCAAGAGAACACATTTTAAGTGTGATGATTCCATTCATCCTTTTGTTGTATTGAATCTTCTACTTTAATAATTAAATCTCATTATTTTTCCATTTACTTTAAATCTAATTTTTTAAGACAAAGTTTATTTAATTGTACTGTATCATATGACAAGATATAGGTCACTTCAACTGAACATTATATTAGTTTTGTTAATGTTACAAAGATTGTATATGGTGTCATCAAGTTCAAAGTTAATTAACTGTTAATGATCATTATTACAATTAGAAGGTAACAGAAAAACCTTTCGACATAGTTGTTTTAAAGAAAATTCTGTGTTGTTAGAAAAACAAGCCAAATTATTTTTGGGGTTATTGTGATGAGTTAATTTTTTAAAAAGAAAACAACATTGAGAAATATGACTTGGAATAAATTTTTAATTCTTTGAATAATGAAGTGTTTACAATAGGGCAGAATTAAAACTTCATTATTGGAGTGGTAATGATGATGATTATGATACTTTGACTTCTATGTCGCAGATAAGGCTTTTTTCATCGCTCCTCCGAGCAGTTCGCCTGATATCGATTGCAGCCTGCAATAGATCTGATATTCATTTTTTTTTTGTTTTTGTTGTTTTTTGGTAAAAACATGTTGAAATAACCCGTGCTGAGAATTCTATATTGCACAAGATTATAATATTGAATAAAGTGAATAATAATCATAATAATAATTCATCGTCATCATTTCTATCACTTGTGAATCCACATAAATGTATGATATTCATTGTGATTATCTTCCGTCTTCGTTAGAAAGATGCTTTGATGATTGTGCGCCCATGAGATTCACATCCTACAAGCGTAGTTGTTGCTTCTTTGGACAGCATCGAGGCACTCTCTGAATGTGTTAAGCGTTTTGTTCTTTTTGAACCGAGTACGACAGAATCTCTTCTGAATCCGTCTCTTCTCATCACGTTTGGTCCAAACGTTTTCACTGATACAGAGCATTGTCATGTTGTATTCCCTTTATACTCCCAGCAATTTGGTTGGTCCACACGGCATCTCACAGTGTGTGACAGTTTCTCCACCTACATTAGTTATTACTTTGTTCATTAAAAAAAAGCATCGGTTTCGTGAAGTCAAAGGAATCACGCTTTCATGAAAATGAATCATAATTCTGCTGAATAAAGGTACACCAAAGTATAGGGCAGAGTTAAAATGATTCAATTTGTTCATTCTCGTTAGTGTAGTTAAGCACGTTTGTTCGTTACTTGATTGGATGGCTGATCTTATGTCCAACCTTCACACATTCTTCTAGCTTGAGATCGTCTGTTGCAATATTTGAGCTTCAGGTGGAGTTCCATAATGATTATATCTCCCAATTACAAACTTATCCAGCTGGACAACAGACACTGAGTGTGCGAAGTCATTAAGTAAAGGCATATTCACTTCTAGTGATTCTCGTTTGAAATATACATTGACGAATAAATTTATTTTATAACAGTCAATATAGTCCATTCAAGGTAATACGATTGACGTAGTATTGACTGTGGTTTCAGATCTCTATTAGTTTCTCATATTTAACACCAATCTTCTTCAGCCGGTTTCTCTTCAGTTATTTTCACTCTTCCAAATGTTCTTTTAGCTACTGCTTACAAAATTAAAACGGCGTGTATATTTTCAGAAAGCAGTTTGTTTTGAACTATAAGACATTTGGCCTGATATATCTATTATCAATATCGTAAGTGAAGTTTCTTGATTTTGTAAGCGTACGATGACTTTCACATACATTCATACATATGGAATAATAAATTTTTCAGATTGCGTCAATTTCATGATGTTTAAAGAAAATTCCAATCCAGTGAAATTTCACTGATTGGCTTCAATCTTATGAATTTCTGTCATCACATGACACATTTAATGTTTTTAATTTCGAACATGATCAATATAATCTGTCTAGAAGATCTAAGTTATGAAAAAATCCCACCGTTATCCGATGTAATTCAGTTTCACTTACCAGATGACATACTTTTCTATTATTTGTAGTTTAATTGGACCACTACATGTGGGTGCTTTTTAGTTATTTTTCGGTAACCACATTCCTTCAATTTTGATTCATTCCTGGGAAGTGCACGCGTAATTCGAACCTTTTTTTAAAGTACATTTTTTAGCAGTTTTATCGCATTACATAGTTTACTATGGAACTCGAAGGTGATAGACAGTACACATATTGAGTTTGAATGAATCTCACAGTCAGTAAGAAGTAGGATCAACCCAAACACACATGGACTGATTACGTTAATACAAACAACATTTCATGGAATTCTTGTTCATGTTTTGTTGATCCCCTAATATTGATGAAACTCGACTTGAAAACTTTATCACGGCAATATTATTGCTCACGTGACTGCATCAGTACACTGTATCGCTAAATACGTCAATTTAATTTCCCGAGGCGATCGATCGTCTGGGGAGACTTAAAGTTCTCCATCAAAATCTGTGTAGTCTGCTCGAACACCATTCAGCCGTTTATGAGCATCGTTAGACAGTGCTAAAATGACCTATTCAAATAAGAGTGTCTCAAATATTCTTTACCTTTATCACATCAACCATTAGTGATCAACGAATTAATAATAACAACATTATCACTCAATGATCCTTCGAATATCAGCTCGCCTTTCCTAGCAGACACTGACATAAAAGTCAAGGCAAGACGACGACAGCATTTAGTCATCTACAAAGAGTTTCAAGAAGCGAAATGAACAGAGTTTGGGAACAAAGTAAAAGTAGATTGAGTGACTGCTCAACACGAAACCAAATTTCAATTCAATCAAGAGCATCAACAATCAGATAAAATTAATCACCGACAAAAACCGTCACTGATATACTATTCAGATTCTTGTAAAGAATTTAGCATTGCGTTTGCCATTATCTGCAACTGATAAGTGAAGAACCACGAATTAATCAGCGACACAAGTGTCTATTTTTAAGAATTACAGCACATTTGTCTTGCAGTAAAATCAAATCAATGATTCAGCACCTCAGCTCTTTTGACATTTACCACAGATCTTCTGGAAATTTTTATTTGTACAGTTTTAATTGATCTGGTTCTCTGTGGTTTGATCTGGTGAAATCCATGAAGATTCATGTTTGCATTTGTCAAAGAATGTAGCGCCCCTTGTAACTATTTTGTTGGAAGAACAGAAATTTACGAATCATTATCCTTCAACTTTGTCCTGTTTTTACAGTCTACGTCATATCCGTTGCAGTCCGTCCTTATCTTAGATGACCAGCTTATTTCTTGACCATTTTTCTAAAGTGAGTTGCAGACCGTAATGAAACTGATGAGAATCGTTCCGTTCCAGTGCGTTATCGTTACATAGCACTGGCTGAAAGTCATGATAAATGTAAGGGAAGAAATAGAAAATATTTGTTCGATTGACAAGGGTTACTTTTAACTTAATTAATTTGATTGCGTTCCGGATAGCTTGATTTCACTCATAGTATGAATAACCCTTATATATATTCTACCATTAACATTATCAGTTTCAGATGGTTTTAATTTCTATTTTGTCAAATGTTCTACGAGAAACTGAAGCTTGAATTTTCGCTGCACAATATATATGATAATTATTGAAATAATATACTAAGGTTGATTAATTACAAATTGCAGGTGACTTTCTGATATTTGCATTAAAATTCAGTTCCATTTTTCACCTTGAGTGATATGATTTTCATTTATTCCAAACACAATAGTATTCAGTTTTCTCATCTTCGGAACTGCTCGAATGATCTTCTCCATCTTCAACATCATGTGGTCATTCGAAGTATGCACGTAAGTTATTAATCTAAGCGTCAGGAGGGTCTTCGTCCTCATTAATTATGAAGAATCCCAACTTCCACTATGAAGCATCGTATGTCCCCAACTTCCAGCGCACAGTTTGATTGGTTCGAATGTTTGTTTTTTCTAATCGATTTTCACAAAAATGTTTTGAATGAGAGAATGTAATCAACTCAATTGCATATTTCTTGCAGTATTTATTTTAAGAAATGTCATGAGCTCTGCAAACGCTCTATATGCAGTGATATACAAAAAATTTGTTCTATGAAATAAGTGACACAATGCAAAGTTATTTATGGCAAATAAGAATGAAATATCCATTCCATTAACCTGGAACAGTGTTTTGAAGTTAGATGACGATGTCTGAGATAGTAGTAACTTGTTGATGAGGGCTTGGCTTCCAGTTAGTAATAACGTTTTTTAGAAAAATACGAGTAGAAACGGTAATGTCATCGAGACTGAAAAAGCCAGGTATTCAATGATTGGGATATCCACGTTGTTGAAAAGTTGATAGAACATTTTACCACGATCTGGATGACGTAAATTCACACTGTTGATCACACTTTTGGTTGTTACATTCACTAACAAACTTCAGGATATGTTTTCTTGAAACATCATGTTTCCCAAAAATAAATAGATCAACATCGACATTTCTGTTTCCAAATTCTAGCTCTAATCAAATTCAAATTTCACCCTATCAGAATGTGTTTTTAACATCATGACACATTTGCTCTTACGATAACCAGATTCGAAGTAAATTTCCAAATTTAATTTTGTTGCACATTGTATTGACCATATCAGTTGCGGACTAATATTTAACAACTTGTCAACAGTTCAAATTAAACCATCAGGCAAAACAACTTTTACGTTAACAAGCAGATCGAGCTCTGCAAGAGACTAAATGTTTTTGACTCGACATTCGCTAAACTGATGATAGTGTTCATTCACTCAATGCACTGAAGGAAAGAAAGTAAGCTAAAAGTCCCCATGGGTTATGTATTCGCTTTACTGAACAAAAGGTTATGGTTATCATCACCGCACCGGGTGAAAAACGAGTTAAGATCCAAGTATTATAGAACGCCTATCGAGCTAAAAATATTTGTCGTTGGGATTACCTGTCTCACATAATCAATACAGATTGATATAAACAAGTTTGAATTGTGTTAATTTTAAAAATCTTTACCAAATATTGACATCAATGTGATTTTGAAATTACCCAAATGTTTCTTAGATCAACTATTTACTGCTATCCAGAATGTAACTATTCTCATCCATTTGTTTCAATATATTTTTGAAATGAATATTGAAGCACCAAAATGTTTCCAAATTTTTCAGTTAGATGAAACCAAAGTGTGGAAACCTATGATTGAATGTGGTGGGCAGTCAACACATAGCAACAACAATTAAATTTTTCTCCATCAATAATATCAAAATAATAAAAAAGCGCATTCCTGTTCGTAAGTAAACGAGCTTAGAAGTCCATCAAGATTTGGAATATGTTAGTAATCAACATGTTTAACAGAAACATCTGTACATAATCCAAGTGTAGAAAAGTCATATGCTTGTGAGAAAATATCAGAAGTAGCATGCATGAAGATTTATTTCGAAATAAGACGACTGAAACTGTGGACAAAATAATTTAAATCACAGTTCAACTGTTCTCAGCTAGACCTCATTTGGAAGTCAGCATCAAACTTGAATAAAATGAAATTACCTGACGATTACTGAGGTTGAAAAGTTTCAAGCTCACCTAAAACTAATGAGAACGAAGGGTTTCAATTGATTGACAACCAAGATGTTTCCTAGTAGTTTTTTTAATTTTTTCAACTACGTTGCTGGAGATGCGAGCCGGAATTCAGGAAACGAACACGAATCCATTTCAATGTTGGCGTTCACCAGAGAGTAAGCTTATTCAGGCTTGACACATAACACCAGAACCTATTGTCAAATGGACTAGGAGTTGATGAATATTCATTGATTTTTCTGGTTTGCAATTAAATTGAGCATATCTATCCGTCACTCACTTGAAGTAGTGATACTTAAAGTGGAGAAGATACTAGGAAAAGTTATGTGGTTGTCAATGCAAGAGCTTTTGCCAAAACATAAAGCTAATTGAAGTGAGCCTTTCTTAACTTCAGATGAATCTATTTGAGGTCTGATTTTTCTGTTTGATCATGAGTTCTGAATTCATTCTGTACCTTTGGTTTTATAAATTTACTTCTTTTTTTCGAGTTCTTGTGTCTATACGGACGATGGATACACTTACGGACTATTTTTTCCTCACATAAAACTTGATGAAATTGCCTCACTTTCATCGAGTGATACGAGAACTCAATATAAAATATGCGTCATGTTTACTAACTTTCAAGTGACAGATTGATCATTTATTCCTAATTAGTTCATTCATTGGTTAACTGTATCACAAATGTTTTGAATTTGTCACGAATATCAGATGATGTATATTGCAAAGTTCATTAACGAAAACGCATAAAGAAAAATCATTTGACTTCGTAAATAGAAATTTATTTATGACAGGCGAAATATAATTTAATTATTGTAATTAGTTAATGAAATAAGGGGAAACAAAATATTTTCTGAGAGCGTTAAGTTATCTAAAAGAGGAAAAATAAACAAACTAGACCCAGAAAGAAGAATATATACTTTTGACGAAATGAGTTGAAAATAAAACAAGAGGAAGATACTGAGGCAAAGATATAAAACACCCAGAATGATAAACAAAATAAAAAGGCGAAGTAAAAGAAGACAATAAAGAACAATGGAGTGACACATGTGCAGCGAAAGAGTAAAAAATAATAAAAGAAGTTGACTTTGTGACCACAAAACAAGATAAATTTCAAGAACAATAATGAACATATGAGATTACTAGACTTATCCATCAGTTTTCTCACTCGTTCCTGAAATATTTGTAGTAAACCGACAATGTGGACTATGAATTTGGTCACGAAATATTTTGCAATAATTTTCACTTCATAAGAGTAATTGATTATCTTCAAACTGTTTTAATCAAACGAACGTTGTTCATTTGAATTGTAAGCTGTGAACACGTCAACTGAAATTATCATCTATTTAACTATTTGACTGCTACATTATTTGTGAACATTGAAGTGGTTGGGAGTCGATGTGTGTACTTCGTGGACCTCAAGGGTCCCCGTATATTCAGCAAATCAACCATACTCGTATCGACCACATCACAAGTCGATTCTTGAATCATCTCAAGGCACTCGCATTCCATTCGGATGTGCACACTATTTAAACACTGACGGGTTCATGGAGTCAAAATGTTTGTGAGATGCAATCAAACATCTTCCACTGGTTTCGTTACATTCAGTGCGTGTGCAGATAGTCCAGAAATTCGAAATCCTCTAAAATTGTTGTTGTCAATTTTCGATAAGGTGAAGTTATCGACTGCTCAAAAGACAGTGTTGATTAGATAGTGGATTATGCAGCTTACGCAAAATCATATTACTTATGAAGTTTATATATATTGAAGATGACTATACAAAGATTAAATGAATGACAGTCCTGGAAAAATCATGCATTAAGTCCATGCGTACTTAATTTTACCTGGAGTAGTTGCATTTCCACGCCTATCCAAATTTCCTGAAACGGCAAGTTAGAAGATAAATGAAAACTCCAAACTTTACGAAATGTATAGAACAGCTTATACGTGTGTTTATCTATAAATACTGATATATGATATTTGTACAGAACATATAAAAAATGTACGTCTGCAAAAATTGATGAAGAGGTATGATTACTTTCAGAAGCTTTTATAAGAATTCCGAATTGATGAAAATAGTATTAATTGCAAGAGGTATTCAAATGTGCTTGATTACCTAACAAATGATAAACATATATGTACATATATAACATACCGATAACATGCTTTAAATATTTGATTCTGTCTTCTGTAAATAAAAAAAACGAAATTAAGAATGCTATAAGCTATCTACGTTTACTTGTTTTATGGAAAATATCAAATTTTGGAAGTCAAACCAACTGACGCATCATGTATCATTAGAATGCATTTTTTTGATTTCTTTACACAGCTATTTTAAAATATATGTCGTGGTGATAGTGAATCAACACTAATTTTCAAAATTCATTAACATGTGGATATTTCGCTTCGTGCCTTGCAGGTTTTCCTCAACGGTTCCTTCGTGTTACGAGCTCAGGTTATTTAAAGCTGAGCAGTTTAAAGTAGTCAGTTGTGTACGTGAACTTTATTAGTTTAAAGAAGTATATAATAACATAGAAAACAATTTAAAACGGAAAATGAATATTTTTGCTTCGTTAACTACTATTTAGTGTGAATATAAATACATGTTGTTGATTTTTTTTCAAAGTGAGAGACAAAGCTTTCCGTGGGTTATATGGTTCGATGTGTCAACATCATTCATCTGATAAAGTATTTTTCTCTAGAGTATAGATATTAAAACAGACCTCAGTTTGGTGAGGCAGTGTTTGATGATCGTGATCTGACTTCCCAACTGAGGACCTTTATCACGATATTATCACGATAATAAACTGGTCTGTGATTTGAAACACTTTGAATCACTAGGTTCTTCTTGTGCAACACCGTATTTAGTAATAAGGTGAGAAGTTCACAACACCGCAAATTATGAATATCAAATATTGGTAACACAAACCTCGAGCATTTTTCCTCCGCTTTTTGGCGGTAATAGCTATATAAAACAAAGTGAAATGGATCATGTAATTTTACACACCTGCTAAAATCATTTCAAAGCATATGTGAATATTTTCAAGATTTTACCTCAAGAACTTTCGAAGGAGTTCTGGTTATTTTCATCGACTCTAAAACCTTGTGTGTATGTTTTTGCTGTTTGAGTTTTAATTTTTTTTCATCAGATGTTAAACTTGAAAAATATTTGCCTTCTATCTTTTTTACTCTGAGGTCATATTTCTTTCTTTGTTAGTGGGGAGCTGATCGTAAAAGACTAGACAAAAACCATCTTGAAATGATATTCGACATCAAGAAAATGGATCCACAGAACGAGTAAAATATAGGTTCTACTTGTGAATCATACTCAAGATTCTTCATAATATCCAATTATCTTTGAGCTCATGGTAAGTGCGAATTTATACAATTGACCTCTTTTAACATTTGCACTTTATTCGACTACAATTTGACCAACGTTAACTAGAAAAATACAGTTTGACTCATTATTCATGCTTGTTGAGGTAAATACCTTCCTATTTGAAAGATCGGTTACAAAATACGCTTGTCACAAGGCCTAATGCGTATTTCGTACATTTGTTATTCGGCAAGAGTTACTTTTCAAATTTTTTGAAGTTTGTTTACTAAACAAAATGACATCTTCAATCTGTCAACCATAGGAATTCGAAAGAAACTGTCATTGACGTAAAATGAGTATTTTGGTGCGGAAATATGTATACAGAAAGTTAGTGGAACTAACGCTTACCTTTGGCAGTTTTATTGACGAATATGTGGGCTTCTATAAAACATTCAAATGATAAAAGATACCATACATAGCATGGTTCCAAAAACGTATATGTGATCAAATACTGTTATTTTCTTTTGATGAAAAACAGTATTTAGTTGCAGGAAATGTGTCAAAATAACTAACCAATATAGAGCATATAAGTATTTGTGCAATTGTGCGAACAGATTCAGAGGCTTTCAACAAATATCTACAATGTTTTTACTCCGAATATACTTAACTATTAAGGAGATTTATTTCACTACCTAACTAGATTTTGCTGACAACAAACATCTCTAGTGAATAATTTATAATACGAACTCAACCTGAAGTCGATTGTGTGTACTATTGGTCTTGAAAATATATCACGTGCTTGAAGAGATGAAACATCAACGCAGTTTAAATAATCAATTTGTTAATCTTGAGATGTCACAAGGGAACATGTCCAATAGTGAATTCAACCGTGTGATACTCATTTTACCTTAAATGTGAAACATGATATTGAGTAATATCTCGAATTTTTTGAAATTTTCGGGAACTTTAAATACTTTAAACATGCTATAGACGTGTTCATTTTGTTTGCAATCATATAAGTAGATGGAACCAGGTCTTCGCTTGTTCATCGAGAACTACTTACGTCAAACCATTTTATTTGTTATTGAACTGGTAGTGAAAATTTGTTGAGGGGAAATTAACTGGTGTTTTGTTGACCTGAGTAAACACGTGAATAATACACCTCAACAATATCAATTGAATGACTATGTGAGTCGTGTGAAACTTATGGGTTTGATCGGTACTTGAATAGTTGCTTCGTACAGTTAAGGACTGTCAAGCTATAATATAACTCATGGTTTTCACCAGATTCCCCAAGCGAATCAGTCAACGATATGGAATTCAACTATAGATATCTCGTTCAGTGTTCATGTTGCATGTATTTAGATCAGCATAGGTAATATAATTCATCATTTACGTGGTATTTGTATATCACTTCTTTTCGATGCTTTAGCTAAAGTAGAAAAACAAAAGTGATGCTACTATGCATAGAATTTTCTAACAATATATACATGTTGTATGTGTATGTGGAAAATAGTCTTTCGATAACTACCGTTTTCATTGCGTGAATCGTCAACAAACGTTTCATGGTTACTATGTGCAAGAATAAATCGCCAATGAAGTATTTTGTCACACTATTTAGAGAAGGTGACTTCAATTGAGAATCAAATTGCACAATGGGATTTTTCAAATACTCAATACATTCCAGCATCATGTGATTCCAGGATGTCATATCGGTCAGTTAGGAAGGTTGAGAATGATTGCAATGATGTGATTCAGCTAAATTCGTCAAATGATATCACAATAAAACAAATTTCCTTAATCAGATAACAAACCATAAGTAACAAGGCAGAAAAGCTAATAAGAGAGTAAATTTGAAGTGTTAAGTTCCTATTGTGATAAAGGACGTAAGAGACACCAATAACTGAAATTCAGGAATCGGAATAAAGTGATCTAAGAATTTATATGAAATAGTGGAACTGACTCGTAGACGCTGTTAACTAAGATGATAGTGTTTTTGAATTTTATTTTGAACGTTTTCAAAGTTATGTTTCTTTATATCAATTTATCAGTCTAATAAGATTACTAGGGAGTTTTATGGTGACTGAAACGGGTAGTCAGGGTGTATGCAAGCAGTCGATATATTACTGAAAAACAATGCGTCTGAATGAACTAGTTTTAAAGGACATAAGAGTTTGAATATTAAACTTGTGCACAAGCGTATAATTTGATTGGCAGTTTTCTTAATGCAATTGACTTTATTTGACAATACGAGGATGAGAAAAAAATCACTGAAATGTCGCTTTTAGTATACGTTTTCAACGTATGATAACTTTGTTTTGCATAAAATGAAACAGGAATAGCGACGGAAAAAACATGAAACGATTATGGAAAAGACATGGGAGAGCATATAAAAAAATCACAACAGTAATCTGACTAACCAATGAAACGCAGAACAAACATTTCACGAAAAACTATAAGGACAAAGATGAATAAAGAAGCACGTTCACATGAATGAAATCATGACAAGAATAACAAAAATATGAAAACAGAAATAGAAAGAAAGCACAAACAATATGGATAATATGTCAACGAAATGCTATGAAACAAGTAACAGAAATGAAAAGTCAGATAAAATATACAGCAATATAACAGAATAAGAGCACATAATGAAAGATGAACATACATTTATCTTCAAATCTCTGCTGTTCTGATAAAAAAAGGAGAAATAAAAAGTTAAAACAAATGTGGACGATAAATAAAATCACTGAATATCGAACAATAAATTGACGAGTGTGCTGAAAAAGTAAAAGATCACTAAATTCTACAGTTTAAACTAGGAATTTCCTGAGAACAAAAACAGTTAGTCCATTCACCTTGAAGTACAACATTTCACAGAAAACCTAGTCAACACAAAAGCGGTGTTACTGGCTCCTTTAGTGACGTCATCGTTGATTTGAATGCAACGACAAACGACATGCATTTTGTTACTGAACATTCCAAGCGTTTTCTTCATGTGTAGATGTTGGGTAATCACATCAGAATACCAGTGGAACATTAAATGGGGATGAATAATAAACAAGATCATTGGAATACTCACTATTTTCTGCAAGCCTGGCTTCCTCCTCTTTTCGAATTCCTATGGTGAAATGAAACAATTTTACTCACTTTTCACTTTCCCATGTTGCAAACAAATATCAGTCGATAGAGCAATCGAAACATCAGACACGATTTTATCTCAGCTCACAAAGTGTTGTCACCAAATCAATTAAAGAAAACAAACGGTAAATTGCGAAATCGTTGATATTGCAGTGTACAAATGAATGTTTAAGTAGTCTTGAAATTGATAAGTATTGATGACTGAACGCTATATTCTGATCCTAAGCTATTCTCTTAACTCCCAAGCTATAAATTGTGCATATGTATTTACGTCAAATGTATGAAATATGAAAAAGACTTACTTTCTTCTTCTAATCTCTGCTTTTCTGGTGAAATAATTGTAGGCAATCAGAGTGAGATGGCATTTATCCATTACATAATTTTAATGTATGTTGGTAAACCAGATCGAATATAATGTGATAGCACACTTTTATTAGCTCACAACGGTGACAGTTATTTGCTCGATTATAATTTGCAATAATGATTATGCAGCCAGATGCTTCCATTTTACATGAGACGCCTGAATAGCTCTCATGATTGACTGACTGTTGGAGATCGAATAATGAACCTTCAGTCTCACAATCGAACACCTAACCACAAGAGTGCTAGGCTCAATTCCAACGATGTATGTGTGTAACTTCAACCAAATTTCAATGGCCTCTGCAAAATTAAATGGGTTCTTAAGTGGACAGTCTCAAATTTCATCCGATCATTTGAATACCAACACACACACACACACGGCAAGGTTAGAATATCAACACGTCGATGTCAACACTACAGGAAAACACATTCACTAGTGATTAAACAAATACTTCCAGGATTCTATCATGAACACGTTTCATCATTAAAACAAATAACCTATACGATAATTTCAAATTTGAAATAATATGGTGCACTTTGACGAATACTGTGAGTGTGAATGAATTCAAATCTGAGAGTGTTAATGGCAAGCGGCTCAAAGATTTCATGGGAGCTGGCTTTCACTCATGTATACACTGACAGATTTCGACATGATTCATTGCAACATAATGCTCTTCAGAGTCGAGATTATGAAAACCACTGCCTGAAAAATTTATGCAGAGCTAATCCAACATACTACTCACTGTTGTGTGTAGTCTGTTAAGGTGTTATTGCTAATTGACGTGGATCAACTGCTATTTGTACACTCCTTTTCTCACTCACATACATGAGTTCTGTGCATTTTGATGAATAATTTCACCATACGCCCTCTCCGCCTACAAGAGAACTGTGCCTTCTTCAACATGAGAAGCAGTTGAGTATTCTTATTATCCGTTGATTCGTACTGCTTTCGTTGACGGATGTTTCGTATACAAATGTTCATGAATCCGGAATAAAAACGGTTGTCTGGTGTGCTGAATTGATATCAGATGGTCGGTGTCAATTTTTCCGTTCATCACACCAACATAGTGTGGATCACGGAATTTTCTTGAGCGATCAACATAAACCCGCGTGCAAATCACATGGACATGCAAATATTAATAAACCTGCCCACCGAAACACTGTGCTGTTCGGTTGAATACACCAGTGTGACAAATATTGAGAACGTGAGCATTAATGAATGGAATTTTACAAAAACCAAGCTTCAGGAGGTTCGACGGTTTAACTTACATAAACCAAAAAAACAAATGGTCACCAAGACACAATCGAGGTGTCGGCCTGTCAGTCAACTGACGTGCAGCTATATGTTTGGACACGTTGCTTAGTGAAAAGACAAATTCGTCAGCTTTGAAATTGATATGATCAACCGGTTATCGCTTTTGCAACTACGGTGAGAGCTCACTAATCTCTACAGTTTAAACTAGGAATTTCCTGAGAACAAAAACAGTTAGTCCATTCACCTTGAAGTACAACATTTCACAGAAAACCTAGTCAACACAAAAGCGGTGTTACTGGCTCCTTTAGTGACGTCATCGTTGATTTGAATGCAACGACAAACGACATGCATTTTGTTACTGAACATTCCAAGCGTTTTCTTCATGTGTAGATGTTGGGTAATCACATCAGAATACCAGTGGAACATTAAATGGGGATGAATAATAAACAAGATCATTGGAATACTCACTATTTTCTGCAAGCCTGGCTTCCTCCTCTTTTCGAATTCCTATGGTGAAATGAAACAATTTTACTCACTTTTCACTTTCCCATGTTACAAACAAATATCAGTCGATAGAGCAATCGAAACATCAGACACGATTTTATCTCAGCTCACAAAGTGTTGTCACCAAATCAATTAAAGAAAACAAACGGTAAATTGCGAAATCGTTGATATTGCAGTGTACAAATGAATGTTTAAGTAGTCTTGAAATTGATAAGTATTGATGACTGAACGCTATATTCTGATCCTAAGCTATTCTCTTAACTCCCAAGCTATAAATTGTGCATATGTATTTACGTCAAATGTATGAAATATGAAAAAGACTTACTTTCTTCTTCTAATCTCTGCTTTTCTGGTGAAATAATTGTAGGCAATCAGAGTGAGATGGCATTTATCCATTACATAATTTTAATGTATGTTGGTAAACCAGATCGAATATAATGTGATAGCACACTTTTATTAGCTCACAACGGTGACAGTTATTTGCTCGATTATAATTTGCAATAATGATTATGCAGCCAGATGCTTCCATTTTACATGAGACGCCTGAATAGCTCTCATGATTGACTGACTGTTGGAGATCGAATAATGAACCTTCAGTCTCACAATCGAACACCTAACCACAAGAGTGCTAGGCTCAATTCCAACGATGTATGTGTGTAACTTCAACCAAATTTCAATGGCCTCTGCAAAATTAAATGGGTTCTTAAGTGGACAGTCTCAAATTTCATCCGATCATTTGAATACCAACACACACACACACACGGCAAGGTTAGAATATCAACACGTCGATGTCAACACTACAGGAAAACACATTCACTAGTGATTAAACAAATACTTCCAGGATTCTATCATGAACACGTTTCATCATTAAAACAAATAACCTATACGATAATTTCAAATTTGAAATAATATGGTGCACTTTGACGAATACTGTGAGTGTGAATGAATTCAAATCTGAGAGTGTTAATGGCAAGCGGCTCAAAGATTTCATGGGAGCTGGCTTTCACTCATGTATACACTGACAGATTTCGACATGATTCATTGCAACATAATGCTCTTCAGAGTCGAGATTATGAAAACCACTGCCTGAAAAATTTATGCAGAGCTAATCCAACATACTACTCACTGTTGTGTGTAGTCTGTTAAGGTGTTATTGCTAATTGACGTGGATCAACTGCTATTTGTACACTCCTTTTCTCACTCACATACATGAGTTCTGTGCATTTTGATGAATAATTTCACCATACGCCCTCTCCGCCTACAAGAGAACTGTGCCTTCTTCAACATGAGAAGCAGTTGAGTATTCTTATTATCCGTTGATTCGTACTGCTTTCGTTGACGGATGTTTCGTATACAAATGTTCATGAATCCGGAATAAAAACGGTTGTCTGGTGTGCTGAATTGATATCAGATGGTCGGTGTCAATTTTTCCGTTCATCACACCAACATAGTGTGGATCACGGAATTTTCTTGAGCGATCAACATAAACCCGCGTGCAAATCACATGGACATGCAAATATTAATAAACCTGCCCACCGAAACACTGTGCTGTTCGGTTGAATACACCAGTGTGACAAATATTGAGAACGTGAGCATTAATGAATGGAATTTTACAAAAACCAAGCTTCAGGAGGTTCGACGGTTTAACTTACATAAACCAAAAAAACAAATGGTCACCAAGACACAATCGAGGTGTCGGCCTGTCAGTCAACTGACGTGCAGCTATATGTTTGGACACGTTGCTTAGTGAAAAGACAAATTCGTCAGCTTTGAAATTGATATGATCAACCGGTTATCGCTTTTGCAACTACGGTGAGAGCTCACTAATCTCTACAGTTTAAACTAGGAATTTCCTGAGAACAAAAACAGTTAGTCCATTCACCTTGAAGTACAACATTTCACAGAAAACCTAGTCAACACAAAAGCGGTGTTACTGGCTCCTTTAGTGACGTCATCGTTGATTTGAATGCAACGACAAACGACATGCATTTTGTTACTGAACATTCCAAGCGTTTTCTTCATGTGTAGATGTTGGGTAATCACATCAGAATACCAGTGGAACATTAAATGGGGATGAATAATAAACAAGATCATTGGAATACTCACTATTTTCTGCAAGCCTGGCTTCCTCCTCTTTTCGAATTCCTATGGTGAAATGAAACAATTTTACTCACTTTTCACTTTCCCATGTTACAAACAAATATCAGTCGATAGAGCAATCGAAACATCAGACACGATTTTATCTCAGCTCACAAAGTGTTGTCACCAAATCAATTAAAGAAAACAAACGGTAAATTGCGAAATCGTTGATATTGCAGTGTACAAATGAATGTTTAAGTAGTCTTGAAATTGATAAGTATTGATGACTGAACGCTATATTCTGATCCTAAGCTATTCTCTTAACTCCCAAGCTATAAATTGTGCATATGTATTTACGTCAAATGTATGAAATATGAAAAAGACTTACTTTCTTCTTCTAATCTCTGCTTTTCTGGTGAAATAATTGTAGGCAATCAGAGTGAGATGGCATTTATCCATTACATAATTTTAATGTATGTTGGTAAACCAGATCGAATATAATGTGATAGCACACTTTTATTAGCTCACAACGGTGACAGTTATTTGCTCGATTATAATTTGCAATAATGATTATGCAGCCAGATGCTTCCATTTTACATGAGACGCCTGAATAGCTCTCATGATTGACTGACTGTTGGAGATCGAATAATGAACCTTCAGTCTCACAATCGAACACCTAACCACAAGAGTGCTAGGCTCAATTCCAACGATGTATGTGTGTAACTTCAACCAAATTTCAATGGCCTCTGCAAAATTAAATGGGTTCTTAAGTGGACAGTCTCAAATTTCATCCGATCATTTGAATACCAACACACACACACACACGGCAAGGTTAGAATATCAACACGTCGATGTCAACACTACAGGAAAACACATTCACTAGTGATTAAACAAATACTTCCAGGATTCTATCATGAACACGTTTCATCATTAAAACAAATAACCTATACGATAATTTCAAATTTGAAATAATATGGTGCACTTTGACGAATACTGTGAGTGTGAATGAATTCAAATCTGAGAGTGTTAATGGCAAGCGGCTCAAAGATTTCATGGGAGCTGGCTTTCACTCATGTATACACTGACAGATTTCGACATGATTCATTGCAACATAATGCTCTTCAGAGTCGAGATTATGAAAACCACTGCCTGAAAAATTTATGCAGAGCTAATCCAACATACTACTCACTGTTGTGTGTAGTCTGTTAAGGTGTTATTGCTAATTGACGTAGATCAACTGCTATTTGTACACTCCTTTTCTCACTCACATACATGAGTTCTGTGCATTTTGATGAATAATTTCACCATACGCCCTCTCCGCCTACAAGAGAACTGTGCCTTCTTCAACATGAGAAGCAGTTGAGTATTCTTATTATCCGTTGATTCGTACTGCTTTCGTTGACGGATGTTTCGTATACAAATGTTCATGAATCCGGAATAAAAACGGTTGTCTGGTGTGCTGAATTGATATCAGATGGTCGGTGTCAATTTTTCCGTTCATCACACCAACATAGTGTGGATCACGGAATTTTCTTGAGCGATCAACATAAACCCGCGTGCAAATCACATGGACATGCAAATATTAATAAACCTGCCCACCGAAACACTGTGCTGTTCGGTTGAATACACCAGTGTGACAAATATTGAGAACGTGAGCATTAATGAATGGAATTTTACAAAAACCAAGCTTCAGGAGGTTCGACGGTTTAACTTACAAAAACCAAAAAAACAAATGGTCACCAAGACACAATCGAGGTGTCGGCCTGTCAGTCAACTGACGTGCAGCTATATGTTTGGACACGTTGCTTAGTGAAAAGACAAATTCGTCAGCTTTGAAATTGATATGATCAACCGGTTATCGCTTTTGCAACTACGGTGAGAGCTCACTAATCTCTACAGTTTAAACTAGGAATTTCCTGAGAACAAAAACAGTTAGTCCATTCACCTTGAAGTACAACATTTCACAGAAAACCTAGTCAACACAAAAGCGGTGTTACTGGCTCCTTTAGTGACGTCATCGTTGATTTGAATGCAACGACAAACGACATGCATTTTGTTACTGAACATTCCAAGCGTTTTCTTCATGTGTAGATGTTGGGTAATCACATCAGAATACCAGTGGAACATTAAATGGGGATGAATAATAAACAAGATCATTGGAATACTCACTATTTTCTGCAAGCCTGGCTTCCTCCTCTTTTCGAATTCCTATGGTGAAATGAAACAATTTTACTCACTTTTCACTTTCCCATGTTACAAACAAATATCAGTCGATAGAGCAATCGAAACATCAGACACGATTTTATCTCAGCTCACAAAGTGTTGTCACCAAATCAATTAAAGAAAACAAACGGTAAATTGCGAAATCGTTGATATTGCAGTGTACAAATGAATGTTTAAGTAGTCTTGAAATTGATAAGTATTGATGACTGAACGCTATATTCTGATCCTAAGCTATTCTCTTAACTCCCAAGCTATAAATTGTGCATATGTATTTACGTCAAATGTATGAAATATGAAAAAGACTTACTTTCTTCTTCTAATCTCTGCTTTTCTGGTGAAATAATTGTAGGCAATCAGAGTGAGATGGCATTTATCCATTACATAATTTTAATGTATGTTGGTAAACCAGATCGAATATAATGTGATAGCACACTTTTATTAGCTCACAACGGTGACAGTTATTTGCTCGATTATAATTTGCAATAATGATTATGCAGCCAGATGCTTCCATTTTACATGAGACGCCTGAATAGCTCTCATGATTGACTGACTGTTGGAGATCGAATAATGAACCTTCAGTCTCACAATCGAACACCTAACCACAAGAGTGCTAGGCTCAATTCCAACGATGTATGTGTGTAACTTCAACCAAATTTCAATGGCCTCTGCAAAATTAAATGGGTTCTTAAGTGGACAGTCTCAAATTTCATCCGATCATTTGAATACCAACACACACACACACACGGCAAGGTTAGAATATCAACACGTCGATGTCAACACTACAGGAAAACACATTCACTAGTGATTAAACAAATACTTCCAGGATTCTATCATGAACACGTTTCATCATTAAAACAAATAACCTATACGATAATTTCAAATTTGAAATAATATGGTGCACTTTGACGAATACTGTGAGTGTGAATGAATTCAAATCTGAGAGTGTTAATGGCAAGCGGCTCAAAGATTTCATGGGAGCTGGCTTTCACTCATGTATACACTGACAGATTTCGACATGATTCATTGCAACATAATGCTCTTCAGAGTCGAGATTATGAAAACCACTGCCTGAAAAATTTATGCAGAGCTAATCCAACATACTACTCACTGTTGTGTGTAGTCTGTTAAGGTGTTATTGCTAATTGACGTGGATCAACTGCTATTTGTACACTCCTTTTCTCACTCACATACATGAGTTCTGTGCATTTTGATGAATAATTTCACCATACGCCCTCTCCGCCTACAAGAGAACTGTGCCTTCTTCAACATGAGAAGCAGTTGAGTATTCTTATTATCCGTTGATTCGTACTGCTTTAGTTAAGGAATGTTTCATGATTGTCATGTGAAAATGATCAACGCAAGTAGGAGTGCGAATGAATGTCGAATAAAATTGCACATGGGTATTTAGGTCAAATGTATGAAATATGAAAAAGACTTACTTCCTGGTTTTAACCTCTGCTTTCCTAATTAAACATTAATCGCAAGCAATCAGAGTGAGGAGGCATTTATCCATTATATAATTTCAATGCATGTCGGTCGACCAGACAGGAGTAAAACGTGCCGGCATACTGTTTATTAGCTAACAACAAGGATTGATTTTTTCGGATGATAACTTAACACAACTAGAAAATGACCGTCTGTTTTGACTGCTCATTCTGATTCTAACTCCCTTCTCTATATTATCGAGTGTAAGATGTGCTCATGGAATTTGTTCAGGTTTGTGTACTTGTTTTCTATGGCTTACCGTTGCCTCATTTTGATCACAGATCAATTCAATCTTCATTTCATCGATATCAAACACTAGTAGTTCTAATAATCGTATACATCACTTTGAAATCTACAGTTATCTACAGAGAACATTCTCTTTCTTCTGGTACACAAATGAGTGCATGTGTGTAATCTGAAGTTAAATCAAAATGATATGTGTGTAAATACACTTACCTTTTTGCTTGTTTCCCTTTCTATTTTTTCCACGTTCTATTGAGGAAAAATGTATATTTTTGATTTTATTTATCATCCTGAGTAAGGAGGTGATGTCTAGACTTTTGCTGTATGTCACACGTATGTATTGATTATATTTGTTCACAACATTTTACATGTTGTGAGTAATCATTTACGTATGACGCTATGTTGAATCCCGTATGACGATTTTTTGATCGTGCAGAAACAACGGTATTGTTTGAGGTCAAATAATAAACACCGAATGGTACGAACAGAATGGAAATTCCAATTTTTATTCACTTTGTAATAAAACAAGGAATAATTTGGGCGAATAAGTCAGTGAACTGTGACCAGTACATTCGCACACATCACTTTATCTGGAATGCTGTTGATAATTACTGTTTATGTGTGCTGATGTAAACGTAGCTACAGAGACTACTGGATGGATTGAATGTTCTGCGTTTCGAAAGATATTCAAGATTCAGTCTGTTCAAACGTGTTTTCACAGCATCTTGAAATAAGTAGCTTATGATGACTGCAATTATCATCCGAGGAATAATTCAAAACGACGTGGATAAACAAGATGACAAGTCCATAGATAACGTCAATAGTTTAAGAAATAAAGAATACACACAAGGCTAATGAATACCGTTATTATCACTTCCCGTCTTCTTTTCTCCTTCTTCTGGAAATATAGAAACAGTTAGAATATATATTTATACATTTATTCGTTTCAAGTACGTGACATGTTGTTTCGACGAGCAGGAGTAATGGATAGTGTTTCCTTAGCCATTAACCACTGTTGTTATGTTTCCCATACAACGAATGTCGATGTGTCTTTCTACGCATATATATATCCTCTTTCGAATATATAAGTCAAAATATTTTAATTAAGCAAAATGTTGACCTATTTTTCTAATCATGTATCCGAGTTCATTTTGGGACCTGAACTAAGCACTACGCCTGTTGGAGTCTAGATTTTTATTTGAAGGCTGACTACTATAATGGCCAGAATGAAAGAACCTTTGTTGCATAGTTATCACGAACAATATGTGATAATACTTAAGTATTTGTATAATCCATCACTGTATGGATAAGTGACAGATCATCGTAGATGCGATTTCTGTTGGAATTATTTGGAGAAACACTGCAGATCATTGCAAACCGTATATTTGATCAAAATGTTCAGGAAAACTCACGAATATCGCATTGGGAATTACCTCTTGCAAATGTTCATCATACAACGACTTCATGAGAAAACCATCAAGTGGTAATGTGAAGAGTGTTGTGAAGCACATTGGGTTAGAAAATATCGCTATTCATATGGTGACATGCAAATTTGAAAGGAATAAGTTCATTGGCGTTGAATTTCACATTACTTATTTCTTGATTTATGACGGACTGGTAACCGAGTGTTGAGCAATCCAGCGAATGACAAGTTTTAAATATTCATAGGACCTCATTGATCACGTCGCGGTTCGGCTGCTAACTTAAATGGCTCAAACTCCTGTGTAATACACTGAGGTGTGAAATTGTGTTGGTTGAATGTGGTCGACAAGTTGTCAAGGGTTGATGTTTCGTGCTGCTCTTCACTGATCAAAAGTGTGTATCCACAGATTCGGGGAGACTGAGGTGGTTGGCGTACGAGTACTTGTGTCACCCAGTTCAACAGTCGACGACTATACCAATGAGCTAACCGGATCGAGACTGACCGCACGTATCAAGTATGCTTACTTAGAACGAATTTATCGCCAATTGGTTACCAATGTATTCTATGTCAATATTTCCATTAGGCCGATCGAATTCTATAAAGTGATCTGAAGTGTCAATCCTTTGATAAGCTACGTGACATTGCTTGCACAAAATTGAGCCGTCGTATCATGGTTGCAGTTGGTGGACCTTGTTGATTATTCAACGACTAATAAAATGCAGACATTTCCTCATCCTGTCAGAAATAAATCGCGTCTAAAGCAGCTGAGTCTGAGAGTCATTGAACGTGATACTGAGTGACACAATAATAAGCTCTTCAGTCAGCATAGGTTTAATCGATACTACATATGCATCATTCTCATGATTGACATACAAAAAAGAGAATCGTGGGAGTGCTATCAGTTCAACCGGCTTACACTGAGAAATATATAATTTAAATTGTTTCTTGAAGTTTTAGCGAGATGCCGTGACCAGTGTCGTACAGTTTGTATCAGGTGGATAGATTTATCCGCTTCAGATAAGGCACGAAAATTTTCGCAGGATCGTGTAACATTTGAAGTTCGGCATTAACATTGTTTGATGCCGGCTCATCGGCCTAGATGTTGATCATTGATGCACGATACGTAGCATCCCTAGTCCGAGTCCTGCGTACGAGATCGTGAATGCCTACTGCTAAGGAGCCTAATACAAGTAAGAAACGGTAGTTCAGTGGTTCCAGGTTTTCATTGGTGATCAACTCGTGGATTCAACTGTCAAAAGTACTACAATCCACACAAATCCTCACTCTGAAAATGTGAAATTCATAATATCTCGCTGATTGATTATGGTGAGAACGAATTCTAAATTTAGTATTTTCAAGGCGATAACTAAGAAGTCTATAGAAACCAACGAAGTATTTCAGAAAAGCGTTTCTGACAAATTGAATTTGAATGAATTTGAGTATTGTCCGAACGTATCTCACAGAAACAAGTGTTCACGGAGACACAATCGAGGTGTCGGCCTGTCAGTCAACTGACATGCAGCTATATGTTTGGACACGTTGCTTAGTGAAAAGACAAATTCGTCAGCTTTGAAATTGATATGATCAACCGGTTATCGCTTTTGCAACTACGGTGAGAGCTCACTAATCTCTACAGTTTAAACTAGGAATTTCCTGAGAACAAAAACAGTTAGTCCATTCACCTTGAAGTACAACATTTCACAGAAAACCTAGTCAACACAAAAGCGGTGTTACTGGCTCCTTTAGTGACGTCATCGTTGATTTGAATGCAACGACAAACGACATGCATTTTGTTACTGAACATTCCAAGCGTTTTCTTCATGTGTAGATGTTGGGTAATCACATCAGAATACCAGTGGAACATTAAATGGGGATGAATAATAAACAAGATCATTGGAATACTCACTATTTTCTGCAAGCCTGGCTTCCTCCTCTTTTCGAATTCCTATGGTGAAATGAAACAATTTTACTCACTTTTCACTTTCCCATGTTGCAAACAAATATCAGTCGATAGAGCAATCGAAACATCAGACACGATTTTATCTCAGCTCACAAAGTGTTGTCACCAAATCAATTAAAGAAAACAAACGGTAAATTGCGAAATCGTTGATATTGCAGTGTACAAATGAATGTTTAAGTAGTCTTGAAATTGATAAGTATTGATGACTGAACGATATATTCTGATCCTAAGCTATTCTCTTAACTCCCAAGCTATAAATTGTGCATATGTATTTACGTCAAATGTATGAAATATGAAAAAGACTTACTTTCTTCTTCTAATCTCTGCTTTTCTGGTGAAATAATTGTAGGCAATCAGAGTGAGATGGCATTTATCCATTACATAATTTTAATGTATGTTGGTAAACCAGATCGAATATAATGTGATAGCACACTTTTATTAGCTCACAACGGTGACAGTTATTTGCTCGATTATAATTTGCAATAATGATTATGCAGCCAGATGCTTCCATTTTACATGAGACGCCTGAATAGCTCTCATGATTGACTGACTGTTGGAGATCGAATAATGAACCTTCAGTCTCACAATCGAACACCTAACCACAAGAGTGCTAGGCTCAATTCCAACGATGTATGTGTGTAACTTCAACCAAATTTCAATGGCCTCTGCAAAATTAAATGGGTTCTTAAGTGGACAGTCTGAAATTTCATCCGATCATTTGAATACCAACACACACACACACACGGCAAGGTTAGAATATCAACACGTCGATGTCAACACTACAGGAAAACACATTCACTAGTGATTAAACAAATACTTCCAGGATTCTATCATGAACACGTTTCATCATTAAAACAAATAACCTATACGATAATTTCAAATTTGAAATAATATGGTGCACTTTGACGAATACTGTGAGTGTGAATGAATTCAAATCTGAGAGTGTTAATGGCAAGCGGCTCAAAGATTTCATGGGAGCTGGCTTTCACTCATGTATACACTGACAGATTTCGACATGATTCATTGCAACATAATGCTCTTCAGAGTCGAGATTATGAAAACCACTGCCTGAAAAATTTATGCAGAGCTAATCCAACATACTACTCACTGTTGTGTGTAGTCTGTTAAGGTGTTATTGCTAATTGACGTGGATCAACTGCTATTTGTACACTCCTTTTCTCACTCACATACATGAGTTCTGTGCATTTTGATGAATAATTTCACCATACGCCCTCTCCGCCTACAAGAGAACTGTGCCTTCTTCAACATGAGAAGCAGTTGAGTATTCTTATTATCCGTTGATTCGTACTGCTTTAGTTAAGGAATGTTTCATGATTGTCATGTGAAAATGATCAACGCAAGTAGGAGTGCGAATGAATGTCGAATAAAATTGCACATGGGTATTTAGGTCAAATGTATGAAATATGAAAAAGACTTACTTCCTGGTTTTAACCTCTGCTTTCCTAATTAAACATTAATCGCAAGCAATCAGAGTGAGGAGGCATTTATCCATTATATAATTTCAATGCATGTCGGTCGACCAGACAGGAGTAAAACGTGCCGGCATACTGTTTATTAGCTAACAACAAGGATTGATTTTTTCGGATGATAACTTAACACAACTAGAAAATGACCGTCTGTTTTGACTGCTCATTCTGATTCTAACTCCCTTCTCTATATTATCGAGTGTAAGATGTGCTCATGGAATTTGTTCAGGTTTGTGTACTTGTTTTCTATGGCTTACCGTTGCCTCATTTTGATCACAGATCAATTCAATCTTCATTTCATCGATATCAAACACTAGTAGTTCTAATAATCGTATACATCACTTTGAAATCTACAGTTATCTACAGAGAACATTCTCTTTCTTCTGGTACACAAATGAGTGCATGTGTGTAATCTGAAGTTAAATCAAAATGATATGTGTGTAAATACACTTACCTTTTTGCTTGTTTCCCTTTCTATTTTTTCCACGTTCTATTGAGGAAAAATGTATATTTTTGATTTTATTTATCATCCTGAGTAAGGAGGTGATGTCTAGACTTTTGCTGTATGTCACACGTATGTATTGATTATATTTGTTCACAACATTTTACATGTTGTGAGTAATCATTTACGTATGACGCTATGTTGAATCCCGTATGACGATTTTTTGATCGTGCAGAAACAACGGTATTGTTTGAGGTCAAATAATAAACACCGAATGGTACAAACAGAATGGAAATTCCAATTTTTATTCACTTTGTAATAAAACAAGGAATAATTTGGGCGAATAAGTCAGTGAACTGTGACCAGTACATTCGCACACATCACTTTATCTGGAATGCTGTTGATAATTACTGTTTATGTGTGCTGATGTAAACGTAGCTACAGAGACTACTGGATGGATTGAATGTTCTGCGTTTCGAAAGATATTCAAGATTCAGTCTGTTCAAACGTGTTTTCACGGCATCTTGAAATAAGTAGCTTATGATGACTGCAATTATCATCCGAGGAATAATTCAAAACGACGTGGATAAACAAGATGACACGTCGATTATTCTATCGTATCTATTGTTTCCAAGATAATGCTGTGTTAATTGCTATCGCTCCGTGTCTTCGCTTTATCGACAACATGTGTTGTTGATCATTCGGAACATATTCAATGGTTTGTTTATTTCACGTGTCCAGTTATTCATTGAACAATGCATGATGAATACTATGGACCGTATTAAAATGTGGAAATAATGTATCGTGTAGATAGCGTAAATTGTTTAGGAAATATGGATTATACAGAAAGCTAAGGAATACCGTTCTTATTACTTCCTGCCTTCTCTCCCCCCTCTTCTGAAAATATATAAACTGTTGAATTATACATTTTGATCACGTTGATTTCTCTCTGAGGCGCCTTTTTTACTTAACAAAACTAAGTTATCCTTCTTCTTTTATATGATTCATGGTAATGTATTTACTCAAACATTCATTTGAATGCTTATCGCAGAGCTCCGTAGTTCACTGAATTTAATTTTCTGTTACACTGTTACAAAAAACTTGTGATAACCTACAAAAAACATGCCTATATTTACTAGTGTCTTATTTATCACGTGACCTGACCATATTCATCGTTGTCAAAATAAGTCATTCTGGCTCAAAATCCCTGAATTGTGTTTGCGAGATGGGTAATCTGAAAATGTGCTTTCTTGAATGACCCTCACTCGGTATCTTATTACCGACTTTTTCCAATATGTACACATTTTATGAAGTTTACCGATAAACCATGCGGCGACCATTTTATATATTAGTAGCTGGAAAATCAATTTTTTTACTTTGATGAAATATTTTAATGAATCAATGAATAACAAATGTTTTTATCCGGCTTTTTCGTGTGTTGTATCTCACGTCAATGCGTCCTGAGTAATTCAACCGACTGAATTTTTATTCGCTTGCAAAGCAGTTCATCATGATGAAACAAATTCAATCTCTGTGTAGATGGAAAATAATTCAGTCAATACTAAGAAATATAGGTCTATCTAGGTTGTTGTTGTTACATCCGTGAATAAAACATCTCTAATGAAGATTTCTAACTATCTGGAAAGCATTAGCACATTGTCATAACCATTCGTGCAACTTAATTCATTATGAGACATATGAAACAAAATACTAACATAATTGATCGATATCATCAGCAGTCGACAGTTTCTGACAATCTGAATCAAAAGTCGATCTTTTGAACGGACGGAAGAACTACTAGTGTTCTGGTGTTTTGGTAACAACTTAATTGTTAATCAAGCTTAAATAAATACTCAGCAGTTCCTAGATTTTTAATGTCGAACAAGTGGACAAATTGAGTTGCAATTGTTTGAGAATGCCGAAAATAAGGTTTTGTTTGGAGTATAGAAAAGAGTTTATAGGTGGACTGAAAATGTGTAATTGTTTATCGTGATATGTACAGACATCGCTGTAAGAGGAATGACCATGTAGGTTATTAATTGTTTGAGTGTTCCGCAAAAAATGTAGGGTACAGTAAACTCCTAATATTCAATGTAGACCTATTTGAGTTTGCGTGTTTGTTTTTGAACTGATTAGCTACAATATTCTTGATTTACAAGTTATAGCAAACCTTCCCTAAACCTATAGAATTGTAACCTGTATCATGTTATGTGACAAAAATTTGCAATTGGATGACAACTTTGTAGGTTCACAAGTTGAAGTGAATCTTCAAAGTTTTTTTGAGACTTACTTAAATTATTGGTGACATTTAGAACATGTCCATTGTGCAAATTAAAACCTGAAACAATAGTCATTCGAATATATGTAATAAGCACTTCGGTGGTTTGTTCAAAATATTAAATAATTTCTATCAGTTTTTCCGTAATACGAGCAACATCAAAAGTTATCGTTACTAATTCAATAGGAAAAGCAGCATGAACATTAGAAAGAATCCTTATATTCCTCCTTTCTTACAACATCACACAATCAGACGAGAAGTATTACATACTACATTTTCAAGAATTCAAGTGACTTTCTGATGCAACATTAAATAACAATAGGGTTCAAAAGAAATCTATTCACAATGATAAATATTGTCTATGTCGATAGTCAGTTGTCATTAATCAAACATGATAATAATTTCAGTTAAAATGAAAGTTATTATTCTGCTGATAAAATATTAAAGTCAACAAGTGCACCGTCGGTCACCTGTTTTGTGTGAAATATTATTCAGATGAAATAATCGACTGGAAGAATACATGAGTTTAACAGTGTAATTTTCGCAAAAGCGTTGCAGAAATATTTAAAAATAAATGAAAATTTTCCAACAGCGTAGACGGTTTTGGATAATGTAAGCTACAATCATTATAAACCTTAGTATTCAACTCAGTTCGACATCACTATGAAAGAAGTAAGGAGGTTAAATGTAATAGATTTTCAGAACACGAATCTTCCTAATCGTCATAGGAAAACATGAAAACGGAAAGAAATGTGTTTACATAAGTGATAATCTAAGAGTTTCAGTTTCTACAAAGTTGTCCTTGTTGCAGATATCATGTGGATCACATTACTATGAACGGATCACTGGTAAACAACGGTGTGATGTGGAGTTTGACTGTCGCATCACTAGGCAACGTAAATTATGTTCATTGTAAATTCATGTTACAATTATTCAGTAGAAACTAAATTACTTCACAAAAACTGAACTTACCGACTGAATCTTCTGTGGTGTTTTGTTTCGCGAATACTAAATAACGATAAAGTATCAACATAAATTATTCGATTTGAATGACGTTTCTTTAATCACGACAAATGATTGCAATGTAAGGTACTCGAAATTCTTCGCATTGAGTGACGAAAACTGTGGATTGTTATCGCAATGAAAGGGATAGTGCTCACAACATTCTGCACAATATTTACTGTTAGACCTATTGCATGAAAACTTGGAAGAATCTGTAAATTGTGCATTTCTTCCAAAATTACACTATCAGACGAAAAGTATTACATACTGCATTTTCAAGAATTCAAGTGACTTTCTGATGCAGCATTAAATAACAATAGGGTTCAAAAGAAATCTATTCACAATAATAAATGTTGTCGTTGTGACATGACCTAGCCGTCGCCAATTTGTTGTGTTTTTGACCTAGGCGGTAGCCAATTGTTATGACATGATCAAGGTCGTCGCTGACTCGTTATGACCTTACGAATTTAACAAGGACGTAATTCGCGTAAATTGTCCACCAATAAAAAACGACTTCTACGACCTTCACACTGTGACAATGACGTTCGATTAGTATGAGTAATCTAGCGTCCTTATTGGCCCTTATCCGCCTAATCCGTCCACTTGAGACCAAAACACCAATAGCAGCTGCTGTAATGCGAATCGTTTATTTCAAACATACTTTATCTATATACCAGACAGGCAGGCCACATCATACCATAAAATAGAAAAGAATTTTTGTACAAAACCAGGCCAAATGAGGCTGTAAGCGTGGGAGACAATAATCAATAAAACTGAGCATAACTTGGGGACAGTAAATCATACAATAATAATCAATAGGTCGAAATGAAGCTTACAATAAGATGAATATAGATATAGATAATCTAGTTACCGGTACTTATGTCTTCGCTACTACATAACAGTTGTTTAAGTAGATGGTCAGTTGTCGTTAATCAAACATGATAATAATTTTAGTTGAAATGAAAATTATTATTCTGCTGATAAAATATCAAATTCAACAATTGCACCGTCCGTCAGGTGTTTTGTGTGCAATATTATTCAAACGAAAGAATCGACCAAAAGAATACATGAGTTTGACAGTCCAATTTCTGTGAAAACGTTGCAGAAATATTTAAAATAAATGAAAATTTTCCAATAGCGTAGATGGTTTCGGAAGATGTAAGCTACGATCAGTATAGACTTCAGTAATCGACACAGTTCGTCATCACAACGGTAAAAAGTAGGAGGCCGAATGCAGATATCATGTGAGTCACGTTATTATGAACAGGTCATTGTTAAACGCCCATGTGGTGTAGAGATCGACTGTCGCATCACTAAGCAACGCGAAACATGCTTAATGTAAATTTACGTTACAATTATTCAGCAGAAACTAAATCGATCTACAATAAATAACTTACCGACTGAATCTTCTGTGATGCTTCCTTTCGCGATTAATAAATGACGATGAAAAGTGAACAATATGCACGACAATTGAATGCAATGAAGGGTACTAAAAAGTATTTGGGTTAAGTGGAATTCATAAATTAGAAAATATTCTGAATGCTTCACAAGCTCAACAATATGAATACACTCTTAACAATGACCTACCGTGAATGATGGCGACTAATGTCAATAAACACAAACAGTTAAGATTCATTGTTGCTGAACGGTTTATATCAAACACGTAGACTTTTATACACCTAGGATTGAGTATGCTGAGTAATGCGGAGGTGGAGTGAAATGTGTGCATTGATTGCGTGTTTGTTTTCTGTTCTATGAAGTGAAGAGAACAGATAGACCAAAAATGAAGGTTTTAATTTGTCTGACAACGTGTTCTCTGATTGGGTTGGTTATCATTTTGTTTTTTCATTATTTACTACCTCATGACTTAATGTTTATACTACGTGAACCCACTTATCACTAATTACTAATCATTGTTCGGTAGGATAACATATAGCCTCCATAAATTTAAGTCCATTCCTTCTACTCAATAAAGACTTTCATTGAACAGGGTTAGTGTTCATCAATTCTGGATTACATGGGTCATTCATGCACGAGCAACTTATCAACTGAACGTGGAAATTCTATCTTGAATTATTATATTTCGCATCCAAACATTTACTGACTTATCGTGAATCAAGGTTTGATTTGGTAAACAGTCACTTTGAAGACCATAATATGTCTACTTTTCAATAACTGTACAACCAGTACACGTCGCACAAAAATAGTCACAAACTCAACCATGAACCGTCGTTATAGGACAGCAAACATCATTAGCACGGAACCAAACATACTTCGAAATCAGATAGTCAACCCTTTTGTGAGTTTAGAAAATAATCGTCAGAGATTTGTTGTTTATCTTTTTTCTGTCAAAGACTGATATTGTTTGTTCATGGTAAATTGGTCCGTCAATACATTTAAAGAAAACTCAAAGTAATTTTTGGCAAATCTCTTCTTTCAAGATATCCAGAATGAAGTGTATATGTAACATTATTGAAAGCTTTTTTAAGTTATATCATCTATTGCAGTGTCAGATATTAAACCACTTTGATTGTTTGATGTTACTCAAAACATTTGGCTACACTGCATAAAACCACAAACCTTATCTTATGATGAATAACATTGCAAAGTGATTAATTCAATGCTTTCAAATCAATTCATGATTACGGCTTTTTGGTTAGGGTGAAAATGAACCGTTGACTTTTATTGAGAACAATCATATAGGATATGACAATATGTCATCATAATTTATAATTTCATTAAAAACAATTTCTAACATTGATGATTCCAGCGGGCTTGACAACATTCAATTGTACTTCCGTTATAACAAAGCTAATTTGTTAAAGAAAATGAATAAAGAAGTATCAACAGACAATTTTTTATCGGGGTATTTTTCACATGTTGTAGTCCCTTGTAAACAGACGAATTAAAAAAACACCATAAACATCGAACTCATAGAAATGAGCGTCTCCGTATATGTACTAATGTTGCATGATCAAGGATTGAATTATCGATGTAAACAAAGTTTCTGGGTACAAAATTAAGCATTGCATTATAGAGAGAAGTCATATAAAGTAAGTGAAGTCCACGTCATGTGATAGTGTCAGAAATAGTAAACGGCATTAATCTGTAGAATAATAGAACAAAAACTGTGTACCTAAAATGGGAAAGGAAATATGTCACAGTTATAACAGATTGATGTTGAAACCAGGGGGAATAAGCAGTGAGCATGACACTCCGATTTACAGAGTTTTGGTTAGAAATAGTGAATTTCTATAGGTCTGGCTGTGCACAGATTCCACATTCAAATATTTTAATAATAATAATAATATATTCTGAAAATAATATTTACAGAATTCACACCAGTTTACAGGCATGATCAGATTATTATAAAAATCAACATTTAATGTAGAGAGCAAACATGAAATATAAGAAGGTTTTATGTTTGCTGGTTTAGTAATTGATAAATAGTTTATATATGGCAAGCCAATGCAACACCAGGTAACTTGTCATTTTTTTATTAAGTGGATAGTCTGATGATTGATCAACATTGTTCTGTAAGGTTATTTTCAGTGCCAGAGCGAGTTATTATTAATTATCTACAACTAGAGAAAGTAAGATTAAAGCAAAGAGCACGGAACAACAAAACAATGATAGCAAGTAAGAGGTTAAACATTTAAAGTTCTTATAATCTCACTTGTGGAGTAAGATACACTTGCAGGCGCTAGAGCATTTAATGCATTTTCAGAGGAGCAAAAAGCATTAATTGAACGAACAAACAATGGGAGAGAGTTTAACATACGGATAGTTTGTAGTAAATTATTCCAGAGTCCAGAAAACTTACAGGTAAAGTAATTCATATAGAGAGAAGATCTAGAATATGTTTGTTTCGCTAAAGATAAGGAGTTACGAATGTCGTAATGTGAGGCCTTAGCATATTGAATCGCCTGACTGGATGTGAAGGAGAGTTTGTTAAGTATTTTGAAAAAGAAGATAAGGTTAAGTTTGAGTCTCCTCATCCATAAAGGGTCAAGCCTTAGTTTACTACACCTCAAATCATATGTCAAGACACTATCAGGTCCAAGAGTACGAAATGTAAATCGTCTCTGTACTGATTTCAGTCTTAATTTATCCTTAATGCACGTGCTACTAAGGAGAAACGCGCAGTATTCGAGGAGTGGTCGAACACAGACTTTGTACATTAGAATACGAGATTCGCTGTTATGAAGGTTTCGAGATATGAAACCTATAAGGCGTTGAGACTTGTACTGTTGTGAACAGAACACTAGTTGGGGACAATCGAATGTATTTAAGCAAAGATTACAGACTATCTCGGTAAATTCTGATAACCAAACAATGAACAGTCAATTTGCAAATTAATAACCAATTGTTTCAATCTTCACTGTTTCTTCTCTAATTCCATTGCTCATGCATTTTCCAAACGATTGCGCTTCATTTCAGTTCTTTACGCATCGGTCTTCTGCCAAAATACATTCTATGTCTGACCCACGCCATATACTACTTATATGGATATAAGTAGACAACACCACAGTACGTCTGTTTCATTATCAGTTCAGTAAACGACAAGTCGTCGGAGTACCTAAGTCCTAGATCTACTACTGAGTGTAACCTAGATTACATTTCCCCATTTATGGTGAGATCAAGGTTGAGTGATGTATCACCGAATCATTATGATCTATAGAGTTTTAGGTGTCAGTATGTTGCTCAAATAGATCATTTGTTCGAGGATCGGCCTCTTGATTATCCATCATTCCTCCTGGAACGACCATGCATAGTAGTGCTTGCATTTTTATTCACCATGTGCGCGCTTTCGATCGACAGAGTGACTTGCTTTACAAAAGCAAGTTAGCAGTAGTTTGCAAATTTAGGTGGCCCACATCAACAACTGAATACTCTAAAATTTACTGAACTATAATATTGTAAGACTACTACGTTTGTATTAAGTCCACTAGAGGAAAAAGTCACTGATAAATATGAAAGTACGACATCGGAGAATAATAATATTGAAAAGACATAGATAATTTTAATCATATTATTATGTTTCTAAAGTTTACGATATCATGTTTCGATAACAGACATTGATAGTTGACAAAGACCAAATTTCTTCATTTTCTGATAATTCATCTATCTGTGAATCGATGTGATCAGGTACGTTCTGATGAAAATCACTCACCAAATCATTATCAACCTTCAAACCTGATGTTTAACTTCGAACGTTTGTTATCGGGATAAAAACACAACTCTTTGATCAAAAAATTATAAACACATCTGGATTGAGGTGAAGACAACAAATGACTCATTTGTTCCAGACAAAATAATTTGAATGAAAGCAAAATTGTCTATAAAACCTTAAACAGTCATTCAAAATTATATACAATTGAGTGAACTTAAAAGTTCAGTCGGAGAACAAAATATCAATAATACCAGTTACAAGAAAATAATTGAAATTACCTTACATCTCAGACAGATACATTAATTATGCAAGATATACAGAAACAACGATATTTGTGAAGTTGTTGTAATACATCGGATGATGTCTTATCTAAAGATGGTACGAATATGCATCACAGTAATTATATTGATTGAGTGTAACCAACAATCTGTAAGAGCTTAAGACATCCGCAGAATAAGAGATTTCATTTAGATTTATTGCATGAAAAGTTCTATTTTGTCATTCTTTTGAATCAAAGTACAGGGAAAATTGCAACTTCTTTTCGTCCTGCGAAAGCAGGATCTTTCAAATTGATCAAACTGGTCTTATTCACGTGGTTCTGAAAACATATTTTCAATTCACAACTGCCATGCTTATGATATTTTATACGCATATATACATATATATTCACATCTTTGTTACCATTCTCACCTTCATTCTGTCAAAAGTGTTGATCGTTTTCTGTTATTTATATCAAAGTGTGGACATGAATAGAGTGATCTTGTGTAAAACTTTGAAACTGAATAAACATCGATTGCCCTTAATTTATTGTTTATAAATTTTATGACAGTTAATCAATTGAAAGAACTTTCCGAAAGTGGTAACAAAAGTAAACATGATGTACACAGAATGTGAGAACAATGTGCGACACTGAGGGTAAAAGCGAAGTCGCTGCCGAGATCGAAAACACAATTTGGTGTTTCTTGGAATAAGTGAAACACATTGGACAGGAGATGTGATGAAGGGATTGGATTCGGTAGAGATACTGTCGTACTCTGGTCGTGAATAAAATAATGACCTCCACACGCGGGAAGGTGCATCAATGCTGCCTAAACAGGCACACAGGTACTTACAGAACGGAAAACTCAAGAATCCAAGTTCATCGAAACATCCTTCAAAATAAAGAAGCAGTGGATCTTAATAAATGTTGTCCAGTGTTGTGCACGCACCAGTGATTGCAGCGAAAACGATGAAAATCAGTCCTCCTTATCCACTGGCCAAGGTCCAATTGAAGAGCTCTTCGAATTATTTTATTAACCTATCTTGATGTCCTTGAATCTCAGTGTTTGGTTTGCCTTATTCTTTCTTGACTGTTTGATCTCACTCACTGTACCATCCTTCCACGTTATTTGTTGTTTCATCTGGCCGTTCCATATTTCCTACTGTTGTAGCATTTTCTACTGCCACTGATAGGTCTTCCACGTATTTCTGCTTGTCAACTCAAATGCTTCCCTCCGAGATCGTGATTAGTTTTAGGTAGGCTGTCTTGAATCTTTGTATCACTATTACTTCAGTTTTTCAGTGCTTTAGGAATTTCAGTTTTATCTTGACAATCAGTTGTTTCCAGTTGCAATTCATCCTCTTCATATTTGGTTTCATTGATCAGCGAAGTGCATTCTTCGGTCTTCCACTTTTGTGTTTCACTTCAGTAGTCTAAGTTAGTGCTTGCTTCGTGATGCAGTTTAGTGATTTCCACAACCTGTGTCTTATCCACTTCTAGCGTATTGCCTATTCACTTGGAAGCTCTATTACTCTCTTCCACAACACTCTGTTTCTAATGATATCTGGTCAGCGGTCATTGAGTCACATGAGTAGACAGTTGTATATAGATATTTGTGCTCTCTTGATGAAGATTGATGTAGTTCTTCACGTTTTAGCTTCGTTCAGTGGATTTTTCTTGTCGTTCATATTGAAGATTCTCACTTTGATGTTGTCTGTCAGCTGTAGTGATTTACAAATAATTTTCAGTTTTACGAATGCCACCCAGTAATCTTCCCTGTTTCTGTATTGGATGCTCATTGTTCATCGATGATGCTGTTCAGATACGTGAACATTTGTGTTCTTTCAGGGCTACGCCATCACCTGTTACTGTGTTGACTCTCAAATCTGTCACGATTGTCCTTCTTTTCGTCTAGTCCTAGTTGTCTCATGGTATCTTCATACACAGTATCATCCATTCGGACTTTGCCGCTTAGGTTGAACGAACGGTATTCGACTTTGCAAATATGTACAAGTATAAGATCACTGAAATGAAGTACTGTTAACTTCGGAAAGCGCTTTTAATTGGTTTACTTACATAAAATTTATAAGGCGACTGAAACGATAAATTGAGAGCAATCGATATTTATTCAGTTTCATAGATTTGCTTAAGATTACTCTGTTCATGTTCGTCCTTTGATAATAACTATCAACCTTTTTGACAGAATGAAGGTAAAAATGACAAAAACGGCGTATATACATATATATATGAGATAAAACATCGTACGACTTCATTACGACAGTTGTCAACTACAAATATGTTTTCGCAACCATATGAATGAGCTTTGAGCATTTTGTTGCATGTCCCTCGCTTCAAAAGAATGACAAAATAGAACTTTTCATGCAATAAATCTAAATGAAATCTCTTATTCTGCGGATGTCTTAAGCTATTACAGATTGTTGGTTACACTCAATCAATATAATTACTGTGATGCATATTCGTACCATCTTTAGATAAGACATCATCCGATGTATTACAACAACTTCACAAATATCGTTGTTTCTGTATATCTTGCATAATTAATGTATCTGTCTGAGATGTAAGGTAATTTCAATTATTTTCTTGTAACTGGTATTATTGATATTTTGTTCTCCGACTGAACTTTTAAGTTCACTCAATTGTATATAATTTTGAATGACTGTTTAAGGTTTTATAGACAATTTTGCTTTCATTCAAATTATTTTGTCTGGAACAAATGAGTCATTTGTTGTCTTCACCTCAATCCAGATGTGTTTATAATTTTTTGATCAAAGAGTTCTATATTTATTCCGACAAAAAGTTTTCCAAGTTAAACTTATAACATTTAAATAATATCTCAGTTAATAAATAAGATAATGAATGAGTGTGTGATTTTCATCAAAACCAGCCTGATCACTTCGATTCACAGATAGATGAATTATCAAAACACAAAGGGATGAGGCCTTTATCAAATATCAGTGTGAGTTATTGAAACTTGATCTTCTGAGCATTACAAACATATTAAGATGATGAAAATTATAAGTAACTGTTTTCTGTCATATAGTCTTTTCTCTTCCCTAATATCAATCTCATGTTTCTGTAATAACTGTTATCTAAAACGCGCAAGAAGCACACTGATTTATTTAGAAACGAAGCCTCTTCAGCAACGAAGCTCCTCTTTTCAATATTATTATTCTCCGATGTCGTACTTTCATATTTATCAGTGATTTTTTTCTCTAGTGGACTTAATACAAACGTAGTAGTCTTACAATATTATAGTTCAGTAAATTTTTGAGGATTCAGTTGTTGATGTGGGCCACCTAAATTTGCAAACTACTGCTAACTTGCTTTTGTAAAGCAAATCACTCTGTCGATCGAAGGCGCGCACATGGTGAATAAAAATGCAAGCACTACTATGCATGGTCGTTCCAGGAGGAATGATGGATAATCAAGAGGCCGATTCTCGAACACATGATTTATTTGAGCCACATACTGACACCTAAAATTCTATAGATCATAATGATTGGATTTCAGAATCTTTGAATATGGAATCTGTGTACAGCCAGACCTATAGAAATTCACAACTTCCAACTAAAACTCTGTAAATCGGAGTGTCATGCTCAATGCTTATTCTCTACTGTTTTAACACCACTTTGCATTTTATAAATAATATACGTTATCTATGGCATATTTTCTTTCCGATTTTGGGTACACAGTTTTCTTTGTCTATCATTCTACAGATCATTACTGTTTACTAATTCTGACTGTTTTGCATGACTTATGATTTTATGATAATTTGATAAACAAGCCAACCGTAAAACAAGTTGTCAGAAAAGCTGATATCCTTATACACATTTTAGTTTATCTGTTCTCTTCACTTCATAGAACAGAAAACAAACACGCAATCAATGCACACATTTCACTCCACCTCCGCATTACTCAGCATACTCAATCCTAGGTGTATAAAAGTCTACGTGTTTGATATAAACCGTTCAGCAACAATGAATCTTAACTGTTTGTGTTTATTGACATTAGTCGCCATCATTCACGGTAGGTCATTGTTAAGAGTGTATTCATATTGTTGAGCTTGTGAAGCATTCAGAATATTTTCTAATTTATGAATTCCACTTAACCCAAATACTTTTTAGTACCCTTCATTGCATTCAATCGCCGTGCATAATGTTCACTTTTCAGCGTCATTTAGTAATCGCGCAAGGAAGCATCACAGAAGATTCAGTCGGTAAGTTATTTTTTGTAGATCGATTTAGTTTCTGCTGAATAATTGTAACATAAAATTACATTAAACATGTTTCGCGTTGATTAGTGATGCGACAGTCGATCTCTACACCACATGGGCGTTTACCAATGATCTGTTCATAATAATGTGACTCACATGATATCTGCATTCGGCCTCCGTCCTTTTACCATTGTGATGAAGAACTGAGTCGATTACTGAAGTCTATGCTGATCGTAGCTTACATCTTCCGAAACCATCTACGCTATTGGAAAATTTTCATTTATTTTAAATATTTTAAATATTTATTTAAAATATTTATTTAAATATTTTCACAGAAATTAGTCTGTCAAACTCATGTATTCTTCTAGTCGATTCTTTCGTTTGAATAATATTGCACACAAAACACCTGACGGACGGTGCATTTGTTGACTTTGATATCTTATCAGCAGAATAATAATTTTCATTTAAACTAAAATTATTATCATGTTTGATTAACGACAAATGACCATCGACCTAAACAACATTTATTATTGTGATTAGATTTCTTTTGAACCCTATGGTTATTTATTTTTGCACCAGAATGTCACTTGAATTCTTGAAAATGTAGTGTGTAATACTTCTCGTGTGATACTGTAATTTTGGGAGAAATGCACAATTTACAGATTCTTTCAAATTTTCATGCTGCTTCTCCTATGGAATTAGCGACGGTAACTTTGGGGGGTGCTCAAGTAACACAAAAACTGATAGAAATTATTTAATATTTTGAACAAAACACCGAAGAGCTTATTACATAATTTCGAATGATTCTTGTTTCAGGTTTTCATTTGCACAGTGGACATGTTCTAAATTTCACGAATAATTTAAATAAGTCTCAAAAGTATTTTGAAGGTTTGCTCTAACATGTGGACCTAGAATATTTTCATCCGATTGTAAATTTGTGCTGCTTATCATAGCTATGATACAGGTTACATTTCTAAAGGTTCGGAGAAATCGAGTTTCAAGACTTGTTTTTCATGCCTAATCATTTTGTATATTGCATTATTTGATATATATTCTTGCACAAGTAAATCTGTTAAACATGGGAAAACCGAAATTATGCCTTATTCCTTTTACATGGTTGGTAACGTGTGCACTGGTCTAACTTACTGTATCGGGCTACCTTTCATGCCTTACAAAAAGGTTTATTGGTATTACTTGTCAGTTGTGTAAAAAGTTACATCAGTTTTCAGCTACAATAACGCATTTATAAAATGATGTTTTATTCGAAGTTAAAAGGCTGGTAATACATGGTCTTATGGTCTTACCGTCTATTTAGTATCTTCAAACTTCATTTATCTTGCATTGAATAAATTAAACCATGGCACGGTATGAGTGATAAATTGAAAAACACATATGCGGACGTTTTAGGGGAAGTATCACACATTTACAAAATCGTAGATTACACTGTAAATATAAGCTATTATTATTATTAATATTGAGATTTCTCATCCTTTTCATCTGTCGATAACACCCGCCGTTGTGTCATATGAAGGTGAATTCATATCTTATTTGCCATCATTCTCAAAACAATTTGCTGTTCAGTTCAAACATAAATACACAAACTGAAATAAATCTACAATGGATATTAGGATTTTACATTGCAATTTATTTTTTGATGAACACTCAAACAATTTATTATCTACATGGTCATTCCACTTTTAGTGTTGTCTGTATATATTGCGATAAACAATCACACGTTTTTAGTCGACCTACAAATTCTTTTCAAACTTCCAACGAAACCTTATTTTCGACATTCTCAAACAATTGCAACTCTCAATTTGACCACTTGTTCGACATTGCAACTGGTAAGTACTTTCTAAATATATGTTTTGCATTTACTTGAGATTGCTTGCCAACTGTGTTTTTACCGGAGACAGCTGATCACTAGTAATTCTTCAGTCCATTCAAATGATCGACTTTTGATTCAGGTTGTCAGAAAATGTCAACTGCTGATGATATCGATCAATTATGGTATTATTTTGTTTCATATGTCTCATAATGAATTAAGTCGCACTAATGGTTATGAAAATGTGTGAATGTTTTCCAGAAAGTTTGAAATCTTCATTAAAGATGTTTTATTCGTGGATGTAACAACAACAACCTAGATGACCTATATTTGTTAGTATCGATTGAATTATCTTCCGTCTGCACAGAGATTGTATTTGTTTCGAATTGAAGGCAAAATAAATAAAACATTGGTATTTATGTGACAAGAATATGTCAACATTTATTCAATCGTTAAATAATCACCAAGGTTCACCAATTTCAACCACTATGCGACGCCTAAATAATGCGCAAGCAATGTCATGCAACATATCAAAGGTTTGACGCTTCAAATCACTATGTAGAATTCCATCAGCCTAATGGAAATATTGGCATAGAATGCATTAGTTACTATTTGGTGATCAATTCGTTTAAAGTAAGCATCGTTGGTACGTGAGATCAGTCTCGATCCGATTAGCTCATTGGTATAGTCGTCGACTGTTGAACTGGGTGACACGAGTACTCGTCTGCCAACGACTTCAGTCTCCCCGAATCTGTGGATACACACTTCTGATCAGTGAAGAACAGCACGAAACATCAACCCCTGACAACTTGTCGACCACATTCAACCAACACAATTTCGCACCTCAGTATATTACACAGGAGTTTAGGCCATTTGGGTTAGCAGCCGAATTGCATTTTAATTAATGGGGCTCCATGAATATTTAAAACTCGTCATTCGCTGCATCGCTCAACACTTGGTTACCAGTCCGTCAGAAATCAAGAAATAAGTAATGTGATATTCGACGCGAATAAACTTATTCCTTTCAAATTTACATGCCACCATATGAATAGCGATAGTTTCTAACCCAATTTGCTTCACAGCATTCTTCACATAACTACTTGATGGTTTTCTCATGAAGTGGTCGTTGTATGATAAACGTTTACAAAAGGTAATTCCGAATGCGATATTCGTGAGTTTTCTTGAACATTTTGATCAAATATACTGTTTGCAATGATCTGCAGTGTTTCTCCAAATAATTCCAACAGAAATGATCTGTCACTTATCCATACAATGATGGAAACATTTTCCATTACTCCTGCTCGTCGAAACAACATGTCACGTACTTGAAACGAATATATGTATAAATATATCATCTAACTGTTTCTATATTTCCAGAAAAAGGAGAAAAGAAGACAGGAAATTATATTAAGGGTATTTATTATCAGTGTGTGTAATCTATGTTTCTTAAACCATTGATGCTATCCGCAGGATACATTATTTCGACGTTAACACAGTAATAAATTAGAAATCAAGTATGCTACATAATAATCGACTTGTCATCTTGTTTATCCCTGGATGATAATTGCGCTCATCATAAGCTACTTATTTCAAGATGCCGTGAAAACACGTTTGAACAGACTGAATCTTGAATATCTTTCGAAACGCAGAACATTCAATCCATCCAGTAGTCTCTGTAGCTACGTTTACATCAGCACACATAAACAGTAATTATCAACAGCATTCCAGATAAAGTGATGTGTGCGAATGTACTGGTCACAGTTCACTGACTTATTCGCCCAAATTATTCCTTGTTTTATTACAAAGTGAATAAAAATTGGAATTTCCATTCTGTTCGTACCATTCGGTGTTTATTATTTGACCTCAAACAATACCGTTGTTTCTGCACGATCAAAAAATCGTCATACGGGATTCAACATAGCGTCATACGTAAATGATTACTCACAACACGTAAAATTTTGTGAACAAATATAATCAATACATACGTGTGACATACAGCAAAAGTCTAGACATCACCTCCTTACTCAGGATGATAAATAAAATCAAAAATATACATTTTTCCTCAATAGAACGTGGAAAAAATAGAAAGGGAAACAAGCGAAAAGGTAAGTGTATTTACACACATATCATTTTGATTTAACTTCAGATTACACACATACACTCATTTGTGTACCAGAAGAAAGAGAATGTTCTCTGTAGATAACTGTAGATTTCAAAGTGATGTATACGATTATTAGAATTACTAGTGTTTGATATCGATGAAATGAAGATTGAATTGATCCGTGATCAAAATGAGGCAACGGTAAGCCATAGAAAACAAGTACACAAACCTGAACAAATTCCATGAGCACATCTTACACTCGATAATATAGAGAAGGGAGTTAGAATCAGAATGAGCAGTCAAAACAGACTCATTTTCTAGTTGTGTTAAGTTATTATCCGAAAAAATCAATCCTTGTGTTAGCTAATAAACAGTATTTCGGCACGTTTTACTCCTGTCTGGTCGACCGACATGCATTGAAATTATATAATGGATAAATGCTATATCACTCTGATTGCTTAAATTAATATTTCATTAGGAATGCAGATGGTAAAACGAGGAAGTTATTCTTTTTCATATTTCATACATTTGATGTAAATGTGCAGTTTTATTCGAAAGCGCGCCACACGTGTACTTGCGTTGAACCTTTTCACATGACATTCACGACGACGGCTCCACAAAGCTGCTTTCTCAACCTGCATCTTTCGTCTCAAATGGGACGTGAAACCGGATTGATCAGACAATGTTTGAATAATTCCAAGTTCAAACAAAACCGTGTGTGTATGTGAACAGGGTCAGTTCGCTTCAGCTCATGGTCAATTTTTGTTCTCATCAAGTCCTTAACACTTTCATGACTACTTCAACATTCATTGGTGCAATGCATCATAAACGATTTTCCAATATACCGTTTGTTTTCTTTAATTGATTTGATGACAACACTTTGTGAGCTGAGATATAGTCGTTTCTGATGTTTCGATTGCCCTATCGACTGATATTTGTTTGTGGGGTACGTGAGTCAAACCTCTGAACTTTCTGAAGTTTGGTAGTTACAACATTCCGTTCATATATGCTCACGTTCTCAATCATCGTCACATTTGTGTATTCAACTGAACAGCACAATGTTTTGGTAGGCAGACTTTCAGTATGTTCGTATTCTTTTCACTGAGGATCACTTATGTGATCAGCGTGCGAGTGGCTGTTGATCGCCTAAGAATATTTCTTGATCCACACTACGTTGGTAGGACGAACGAAAGCATTGATACCAACCGTCTGATAATTATTGAACACGCGAAATAACGGCAGCTGACTGCTCATCATTATTGCAAATGATAATCGGACAAAAATTAATTCTTGTTGTGAGCTAATAAGAAGTGTGCCATCACTTTTTATTCCTGTCTGGTCGACCGATCAACATTGAAATTTTATAATCGATAAATGCGATCTCATTTTGATTGATTACAATTAATATTTCACCAGGAAATCAGAGATTACAAGCAGAATTTAAGTCTATTTTGTTTTCTAGACTTGGATTATGCTTTGTTGTAGAATATGTAATCTGACTTTTCATTTCCGTTACTTGTTTCATAGCAATTTGGTGACAGATTATCCATGTTGCTTTTGCTCTCCTTCTATTTCTGTTTTCATGCTTTTGTTAATCTTGTCGTGTGTTTATTTTTTAAAACTTGCTTCATTATTCATTTTTGTTCTTATAGTTCTTCGAAAATTGTTTATCCTGGGTTCGATCGGTTAGTCAGTTTATTTTTGAGAACCTATTTATCTGCTCCCCTACGTCTCCTCCATAATAGTTTCATGTTTTTTTCACTATTCCTGTTTTATTTTATGGAAAACAAAGTTATCATACGTGGAGAACTTATACTAAAAACGAAATTTCAGTGATTTCTCTCTTCCTCGTATTGTCATATAAAGTCAATCGCTTGTCAACTAGTTAATTATTTAAACTATTATGTCCTTAACAACTAATTCATTCAAATGCATTCTTTTTCAGTAATATATCGACTGCATGCATGCACCCTGATTACCCGTTTCAGTCACTATGAAACGTTCAAGTAATCTTATTAGACTGATAAATCGATATGTAGAAATACACATATGAAAATGTTCTTAAATAAAATTCAAAACCAATCTTAACTTAAGCAAAGATGGATAGTGCGTAGCAGTGGAATCCGAGATGCGCGTTTCGTCCTATTTGAGACTAGTCAGCTGGATGTACCTGCATCTCAGATTTGATGTTCACTCTGCGACTCGAATGCAATAACTATTGCTTCCAACGCCATCGCGTTATCCACTCAGCTACTGATTCCTGATAGCCACTTGCTTGTACAATGGAGTGAAGTTGAAATTCATTTAGTATTGTTTGTTTGAATCTTTCCATTGATGTTTAGGACTGCAACTGGTCAGTCTCTAATTGGCACAAGCAAGTGACTGTCTGGACTCAGTAGATGAGTGGATAACGCAATGGCGTTTAAAGCGGATGGTACTCATTTGGAGTCCCAGATTGAACACGAACTCTGAGATGCAGGTACATTCAGCTGACAAGTCCCAAATAGGACTTGACACACGTCCTGGATTCCACTGCTACGCACTATCCATCTTTGCATACAATGCTTGTGAATCAAGGCTGTATCGAGGCAATACGTACAGTATGTACATATGCCCATAAGAGACTGACCACTTGCAGTCCTAAACATCAGTGGGAAGAGTCAAACAAGTAATACTAAGTAAATTTAACTTTTATCTTAGTCAGTTTCACTCTTGCATACAAACACCTAGATCACTTTAATTCGAGTCCCAAATCTCAGCTAATGACGCTTCTTACGTGCTTTCACAAAATAAGAACTTAGCACTTCATGTTTACTCTCCTATTAGCTTTTCTGCCTTATTACTTTTCCTTGAGTAAACGTATTTTATTGTGATAATATCATTTGACAAATTGGACTTAATCACATCTTTGCCTTCATTTTTAGCCTTCTTCACTGACCCATATGACATCCTGGAAAAACATAATGCTGGAACGAATATGTTAACTTATGAATTCAGTATTTGCAAAATCCCATTGTATAATTTATTGTACAATCTCAGCGAATAAATTTGAAGTACCCAGTACCCATGAAACTTTTTTGACGATTCATGCAATGAAAACGGTAGTTATCGAATGAATATTTTTCATATGCACATACAATATGTATATATTGCTAGAAAATTCTATGCATAGTAGCATTACTTTTGTTTTTCTACTTTAGCTGAAGCGTCGAAAAGAGGTGATATACAAATACCACGTAAATGATGAATTATATTACCTATGCTGATCTAAATACATGCAACATATACACTGTACGAGATAACTATAATTCCATTCCATAACATTGACTGATTTGTTTAGGGAATCTGGCGAAAACCTAGAGTCATTTTAAAGCTTGACAGTCCTTAACTGTACGAATCAACTATTCAAGTGGCGATCAAACCTATAAATTTCAAACACCTCACATAGTCATTCAATTGATATTGTTGAGGTGTATCTTTCGCGTGTTTACTCACATTAACAAAACAACAGTTAAATTCCCACAATGAATTTTCACTATCAGTTCAATAGCAAATAAAATGATTTGACGTAAGTAATTCCGGATGGTTTTCAAGTATCGTGAGTTAATGAACAAGCGAAGACCTGGTTCCATCGGCTTATAATAATTGCAAACACAATGAACAAGTCTATAGCATGTTTAAAGTATTCTAAGTTCTCGAAAATTTCAGACAATTCGAGATATTTCTTAATATCATGTTTCACATTTAAGGGATATTGAGTATCGCAAGGTAGAGTTTCCTATAAGACATGTTTCTTAGTGACAAGCCAGGACTGACAAATGTAATAATTAAAATAAGGAAACACGGTTTGATGAATGAATTATTTGCCACGTGAAACCATATAACTCACTGAATGTTTTATTTCTCACAATTCGAAGAACACCTAACAACTATTTTTAGCTTGATTGTTCGACCATCTTAACCCATATTTATATTCATAAAACAATGAAGGCTATTGAAATATATTTATGTGAGTATAAATAATAATCCGCTTCTTTGAACTTCATCTTAATACCTGAGAACAGTGGTGAGTATTAGTATCCGTAACGAAAATAGACTGATCTTTTTAGCGGAACACTTTTTTTGATTTAGCAGTCAAATAAAGAATACAAAACGTACATTTATTAACCAAGCAGAAGTAATCCCTACCCGTTTGACATTACTTTCAAGTCATCATATTTGTAATTAAAACTTCTTCGAACTAATAAAGATCACATACATAACTGTATACTTTAATTTGTCCAGTATCTATTGAGTCGAGCTCGTAAAATGGAATAAAATTCAAGGAAAACATACACTGAAGAATACGAATGGTAAACAATCCACACCTCATGACAATAATCTCACGGAACTCAGTATTACAAACCGTAGCCTTCCATCAATAAGTATCAGATTCTGTTATCCTCCGTAGATTTTGAAAATACCTGTGGTTTCATTGTCAAAGTTTAAACCTATCGACAAAGAAATTTTGACGATATACAATCACAGTTCAGTAGTTATAAGAATCTAACATACATTATTCCTACAATTGAAGCATTCCTTTAGTCTGTTCGTTTGATTTTAGAAATTGCATATTTTCTATTAAGCCAATCAACATAAATCGTCAAACTCTTCTTCAATTTTGTTTTTCTGTTTACAGAAGCCGTATTTCAAAGTTTTGGGAATACTTTATGTATGTCATATATGCACACATACTTTTTAATCACTAAGTAATCTGGCATACATAAATCCCTCTCGCAATGCATACTGTTTTAATCAATTCAGTAGTTTTATGAGAGCTCCTGAAAGTAATGATACCTATTACTCAGTTTTTGCAAACGTACATCCTGACTGTTCTATACAAATATACTTTAGGCAATCATTGTTCCTAGGTGTTTGAGTAAAAATACATCTGAGCTGTTCTACATATTTCCATAAATGTTTGATCTATTTTACTTTGTCGTTTCAGCAAACCTGAATAGGCATAGAAATACATAATCCTCCTGTGAACATAGATTTAATTCATATTCTTCTTCATTAATTATTTGCATACTCATATTCAATATGTATTAACTTCATAACTAATTTGGCTTTGGGCAAGCTGCATAATCAACGATCGAATCACCATTGAAGCATGTGCACTGAACGCTCACTTGACCTTCATGATAATTGACAGTCAACACTTTTGCAGTTTTCGGAACTATGTATTCGGTTTTCTATAGTGTTTGAGTTTACCGAAGTGTTCTTATTATTATGTAAAGAACTACCGTACATAGGTAGTGCGTGTTATGTTGATAATAGTACTTACTGTAGTGAGCTACTGAAGTCATTAAATTTATATTGCCTTCTGGTGTAACCAGCCAATTAATACTAGGCAGCATCGTATTAGCCGATCTTGTAACAAAGATTAAGCGTGATTTTGTACGTTCGCTAGCGCAACACGTTCAACATTGTATTCACATGCTGTGATCATTATTTGATACGGACACTTCTCTGATGATTGTGAGAGCTACATTTGAAAATCCTCAGTCATTTCTATAGATGCTTTTAACATAACGCTGTAAGATCATCTTGTTTCTCAATCATTTTATAGATGCTATACACTATGTATACTATGTCTTATATATTTCTTTTTCTTATTTTTAGTTTATGCCAGAAAAATTGAACTTCTCTTTTATTCACCTTTTTTTATGCAGTTTCTTGATTATTTCTACCATGTATTACTTCTCATTAGTGAATATTTAATTTTGAATAAACAATTTTTATTTTGACCTTTTCAGTCAATGTACTTTGCCCTATCCATTGTTCGATATCTGTAAAATCTTAAGCTGATTTACCTAATTAGATATATTACTAGTTCTATTGAGTACATTATTCTTTACTTTTATTCGGTTGTGTTTTTGGATTGCCATTGGTTTAGGATTAAAAAAAATCACGTTTGACGCCGGACAAAAATTTCAATCATCTTCACAATAAACAAAGATGGATAGTGCGTAGCAGTGGAATCAAGAATGCTCGTTTCGTCCTTTTTAAGACTCGTTAGCTGAATGTACATGCATCTCATATTTGATGTTCACTCTGGGACTCGAAACCAATACCTTTCGCATCCAACGCCATTGCGTTATCCATTCATCTACTGATTCCAGATAGCCACTGGCTTGTGCGTCCTGGATTCCACTGCTAGCCAATATCCATCTTTGGCTATAATGCTTGTAAATTAAGGCTATATCGAGAAGATACGCACATTATGCATATATATCGATGAGACTAATCAATCGCAATCCTAAATATAAATGGAAGATTCAAAAAACAATACCAAGTAAATTTTTGCAATAAGTTAAATAGATATGCGTTTTCCGTTTATACGATCTGGTGTTTTATTTGTAATGTGAAATAAAACTGTTTTGAAGATGAAGATGATGCTTAAAATAAGTGAAAACCCTTTAACTTAAGCTGAATAAAAATGACTTACTTCGAAACAGATGTTATCTTACTCATGTTTTGAAGAGGGTGACTTGAAAAAACGATAAGTTGCAGTAATTAAGATCAAATAGTTGCGGAAAGAATTTATAGACCGTAAATCTCATATGTCCAGGGTTACGAAAATATTTTTGCTCCGTCAAAATTTTTCCCTGGTCTGTTATTGAGGCACAGTTGATTGACATACCTTAACTTTCAACTCCAATATCAAGCCTATCAACTATCAGTCCAAACATCAAAAATTTATTCGGAAACTACAAGTAATCAAAGTTGATATATTGTCCAAATAGTTATCGTATTAACTGTGCAGAAAATATTCAAGATACAGTTTTCCGAAGCATTTTTTCCAAAGTCCTGCTTGAGGACACCAGCGTTTGATTCTTCTGAAACAGTTTCCTTGAATTTTTTTTGGAACCTCATTGACAGATAATGAATCATAATCAGTGTCTATGAAAAACGTATTGGATTCTTGATTATCATTTAATGCATCTGACATTTTTCTCCCATTTTTATAAGAGAGTTCAACAGGAACATATAAATCATCAAAATAATCTAAATCTGGCAGAACAATCAGAGAATCTTGATCATTAGATTCATTAGAAACATTTTTAGCATTATTACTAGTTTCATTTGGCTCCACTGTATTAACAATATTGCTCGATTTGTTTCCCACTTCTTCATGCGTGGGTACTGTAGCACTTTCATAAGCATTTAGCAAAACATTGTCTTTCTGTAAACAGGTTGATCCACTGTTTGCACTTTCGTTATCGGGGTTAATAGGACTTGGACCATGTATAGAGCATGTCTCCGTAACAGACAGTACCGGACTACTGGGCTGATCATGTAGGACTGCTACTGCTGCATTTAAATTACTGATGGCAACGAACAATGTCCGGCATGAGTATATTATTAGACGACATAGACTATGGAGAGAGAGCAGAGATGAGATATTCGCGAATTTCTCTATTTTCAAATAAATGATTCTAAGTGACATTATGTTCCCTGACAAACTCATGCATAAATCTTCACCGACCTCGTCAGATCAAACTACACAAAACCAGAATTATCATGATTGCAAAAGCAAAATTTTCAAAAAATTAGTGGAAAATGGCAAGGGAGATTAGGTGCAGTATCATTGATTTTTCTTTTGTGATACCGAGAAGAAACCTACCTTTTTTCTAGGAAAGGAAAGGGCTCGTAACATTTTTGAATCGAGCGTTTTCGTTTGGACAAACTGTAAACAATAACTGTGAAATACTTTCTGTGAATGACTCTCGAACACATCATTTCTAGGCTGTTCAATCGTGCGAAAATAATGGTTAAGTGGTGTTTCATCAAACTGTGCATGGCCTAGTAGGGACTGTCTAGCGGTATTAAGTTAACGCATTTACAGTCATAGTTTACTGATTCAGTCATAAGAGCGATAATATGCTGAAAATGCTCACCAACTGAGGGAAAGTATCCCGATATAATAAAGAGGTGAAAATTCAGCATGCTATTTAAAGTGCCAGGTGAAGTCTTCAAATCTGTTGAAGGCTAGCATAAACAGATTACTGACAAACCGAAGGATGAAACGATATTTGTTGATAGATTCTCACTCAAATACATATTTTGATGTGATTATGGATAATAAACTCGTCAACTATCCATCTTTGCTTATAATGCTTGTGAATTAAGTCTTTATAGAGGTAATACACACAGTATGCACATATGCCGATAAGAGACTCATCAATTGCAGTCCTAAACATAAATAGGAAGATTCCGATAAACATTACCAGGTGAAGTTTCTTCATTATTCAAAGAGAAACTCGACAATTTAGCCTCAAATTATTATCTAAAACATTCCTAGACATATTCTATATGTTCATCCTCATACTAATGAATAGATACCAACTAAAGATGTTGGATAAAGCAAAAAAAAGAAACAAAACCTCATTGCCATATCCGAAGATGAAACATTGGTGTAATATAATTAGACATTTACAAATTTAAACTAATTTGTTACTGCATGACACCGAGAAAAACAGTTGTTTCTATGAAAAAACCATTTTCATGCCAAGTTTTTTAATTAGATATAAGGTTGAGTTAACATGGTGGTCACAAGTGGCCAACAGGAAACCCTGGACCTGGATTTCGTGCTACTTGGCACTTGTCAGCAATGTGTACCTGTAATCTTGAGGGAACTGGTGCTCCTTGACGGATTCGATCCCATGTCACTCAGCTTTACAGTTGAGCTATTGGAAATAAAACAATAAGAATGTCGATATGAATGTACTTGAACTAAATTTAGCTTCATAGATCTTAAAGATTGTATTTTGAAAAGCAGATTTCCGTGAGAGAAAAAGTGTACTATCAACCCATAACCTATGGTTATCATTTAAATGATTGTAGTCTAATCAAGAAATAGGGTATAAATGGAAAAATTCCTTAACTGTCTGGATGTAACAAAAAGAAAACATCTCATTATTAACCCTATTGTGATATATATTGCGCTTTGTAAATCAACGCAAACTTGTGCGTGGAACCATTATACAAATAAATGCACTTGGTATTGTTCACTAGAATCATCTCATTGATAGTTAGGACTTTAAATGATCAGTCTCTTGTTGGCATACGCGCATACTGTGATGATTGATTTGATATTGCCGTAAGTTACAAGGTTTATAAGGAGAGATAGATAGTGGTTAGTAGTGAAATCTACGACGCGTTTTTCGTCCCTTTTGTGAAGCGTCAGTTGAATTTACCTGCATCTCAGTGTTGATGTTCACTCTGGAGCTCAAATCCCATACCGTTTGCTTCAAACGCCATCGCGTATCCACCAAGCTACTGAGTCCTGAAAGACATCTACCTGTGCAATCGGGTAAACTTCTAGCTTACAGATGAATTTTAATTTAAGAAATGAATGATATCTACCACAAAGAAATCTTAATTTTGCAACTGATTTGACCACGGTGAAATCACAATCTTATAAACAAAGGAAAAGTACAGTTATGATGATTATAACATCAACAAGGTGATTTGCTTTGATCAAGTGTTTCATGGCTACGTTCTCTTGCAAACAACTTCCGACCTTAGGTTTGATTATTTAGATTAGATACTTTCAAAATTTACAATGGTCTTTCTTCAATTCAATCATTTACAGTAGAAAGAAAATATCCATTGTATCACTGAAAAAAGATTCATTGATGACTCGTTTTCTTATTTGATTTTATGGACAACAAAATACTGTAGTCAATTAGGAAATGAGCTTCATAGACCATCTCTAGTGGCTGATGATTCCATACACTCTCATTATGTTATAGAATTTAGTTCTCGAGCCAGTACTCAGCCTATAGACTAATAAATTTGATGAAATCTATTGATTAGTATTTACATTATTCATCTTATGCAGAAATGGTATAGACGTCAAATGATTTCTTTCGTTGATACTGACATCATCCCCCGTGGTATATTGAACATGGTGGTCGCGGATTGTGACACGAATGAATCGATTCCTCTGTTTAAGTTTGCCAACTTGTCGATTGTTGCAAGTATGTATAAACAAGTGCAAAAGATCGACTTGTGTGACTGTTGTTTCTTTGAATGTATAGTGTAATGGAATGACGTATCATAGAATGATAATAATTACGATTACTATAGGAATAGAGCTTTTAAAGATTTTTCTATTAACGTGTAAGGAAAGCTTGCTCATTTCGCTTCGCAAACTTTTATAATCTTTGTCCAAATGTTTTCTCTCTATCCAATGAAAATATGATTCCTGTTGATAAAGTAACGAGGTCATCACGTTTATTTTATCGATAGTAAAAAACCGACGAGTAAACTACTCCCTTCTCATATTATGCAGGAGTGCACAATAGGTTTCTCGAAAGTTATAAGCTGAAAATTCTTCAGGTAATTACCAGAAAAACTAACCTTTGATAATGATCAACGAATGCGTTAATTCCACACTGTCTCACGCATTTAAATCTTCGACTTTTGCTTGTAAGTGAGTGTGTTCAGAAGATACAAAAGAGCCTTGACTCGTTGTTGAATGTCCCCTTGTTGCGGAGATGTCCCCAGATATTTTATTTTCCGGTGACTATAAAAAATAAAGTGAAACTAACATGTTCATGTCAATACTCAAATTTATTTCAAGACACGAAATATACGCCATTCTTTCTGCTCAAAAGATATTTAAAATTTCAAATGCGCTACTGAATATTGATGAGTAGCATGGGTTAATACATGAAAAAGTAGGTAAGGGAGTAAATAAAAGCAGAATGTGCTTCACATTGATTGATTGGATATAGCAACACAGAGACAAAATGAGAAATATAGAAGGAGTTAAATTCTCATAAGCGAAAGAAGATATAATTACAGTGATATCCAATGCGTCGGTTACGACATACATGTAACTTCCTCCCTACGTATATTTTCTGTACCTAACTTCGAGAGATCATCCCATTATATAGAGTTATACATTCAGCACCGTTTATCTTTGATATTTCAATGTTATTCCATCAACGATTGTTAGTATTTCTTATCAAGCCACTCTACCATATCAATGTGCACGCTATTATTTGATGAGAACCCATATTACTTACTTACTTACGCCTGTTACTCCCAATGCAGCATAGGCCGCCAACCAGCTTTATCCAACTCACTCTGTCCTGGGCCTTCTTTTTTAAATCTATCCAGTTCTTGTTCATTCTTCTCATGTCTGTCTCTATTTCTCGGCGTAATGTGTTCTTTGGTTTTCCTCTTCTCCTTTGACCTTCAGGATGCCATGTGAGGGCTTGTCTTGTGACACAATGTGGTGATTTCCTCAAGGTGTGCCCAATCCACTTCCAGCGCTTCTTCTTGATTTCTTCTTCCGCTGGAATCTGCTTTGTTGTCTCCCACAGAAACATGTTGCTGATAAAGTCTGGCCATCTAATCCGAAGTATCTTGCGTAGACAAGTGTTAATAAACACTTGTATCTTCTGGATAATGGCTTTCGTAGTTCTCCACCTCTCCGTCCAATACAGTAGAACTGTCTTGACCCATATATAGGAATAAAAATAGATTATCCTCCATCAGTCATTATTATCACATTGTCAAGTTCATGAAAGAGAAATAAGTGCATGGATTTTAGTTAGTTAATAGTACTCCATGCAGTCACTCTCAAACCACTCATTTTCACTGAATACTCATACTAACATTCAACATTGACAATGAGACTTTATGAAATGTTCTGCCCTAGTCAGAGATCTAATGTAAGCATTGAGGAATCGTGCAAATTTTGTGTTTCATTATGGCTGTAGAATAATTAATTAATAGTTTCCTCTCACTTTCTTGATTAATAGTTTATTTTCTTCAAATAACATTGTTAATAATTCTTAGTAGAAAACCGACTCATTTGCCAGTATATTTTGTCTTTTAGTCTCATAAGAATATGCCAGTCGATAAAAACATTGACTTTATCCATATATATATATATATATATATATATTTATGATTCTTGTAAAAAGGTGAAGTTCAGAAGCAATGATGACTTAGCCGAATTCTATAAGTCAGAAATGCGAATTCATGTAGAACATATCGTCTCCGTAAAACAACAATCGCCTATTGTGTTATTTGATTCCGTATTGTGAAAAATTGTTCTTTATATCCCATATGAACTCCGCCTGTAGCTTGTAGTGTTGGTTGATATGTTAAGCCCATATACCTTATTTTAGCTTCTGGACAAACCAATCTACCTATCTATCTTGAGTCACGTTTTGACCTTCCTAATTATCCACTTATTAACTCTGTCTGTTTTTTATATGAGCGTATGTGTGTACACTTTTTATCTTATTCAACACATGTCTGTAACTTATTGTTGCCTGACTATAAATATTAATTACCGCTTGATTAAAGCGAGTTAACTTACCAGCAATCTCCAGTGTGAGTTATTTCCGCTTGCTGGATGTTATTTGCTCATGTACTTATAACTTTCTGGCCTGCGTTATTTGACAATAAACTGTAGCTGCCGCTTCTCTTTGCCTTCTGATTTTTATGCACCGTTAAGATTTGTATTATAACGGTTATCGAAGTAAATGATTAACAAAGTACGGCACGACATAATTGGTAATCCTGACGTGCGAACACACAACAGAATTAGCGACACAGACAAGCAAATACAAACTGAAAATAGAACCGCCGACAACAAACCTAACGCAGCAGCTAACGTCGATGGAGAAACTTCTGCATCTCATACTTTCGACAAACACAATCAGCGAAGTCCATGCAGCACAACATGGGCATTCTCGAATCGTATTATTTTATCGGTACTTTGTCCTCATGCCATTTCTGCTTGCTGATCCATCTGGCGGATTGTTCCATTATGATTTTAATAATTATCATGTATTGATTACTACATTAATGTCATATCATCACATAACGTGGAATTATTATTTTTGTTCGTATTGACATTAAATTATGACATTTACACAATGAAATAACCCTCCCAAGAAACAATAGTTTTATGGACACTACACGTTATGACATTCGAAACTCACTGGACTATTTTATTATTCAATAACGTAAAATTCTCCTGCTTTCAGTGAGTTCGTTTCATTTTTTTTCCATGTCATTTTAGGCCTATTATTACGCTCATTCACTTAGTAGAGGTCAATTTTTTAAATGTTATACCACAAAACATTTTTCATTTCCATATCGCCTCCTATTATGTCTGTGGATGTCTTTAATTTTTTCGCTAGGATCAATCACCTCTACTTGGTTCTCGATCATTAATCACATCAATGACTTAATTACTATCGTTCATTGTTGCGGATACATCGCTATCTCATGTTATATATTTCCGACGTCTTTATTATCTGCTAGTACACTGAATAACCTGCAACCTACGAAGTAAATTGCTGTTCTAGTGAACCACGCCTGCTCACGAATCATTTATGTAAGCAGTCGAGCGAACCTCCTGCACGCTAATAACGGCATGATCGCAACTTGACAAATGTCAGAAACAGTTAGCAAATCAATCATAGACATAAAATTGGAATCATACTTCCGATAACAGGAACTTATGTTCTCGATATTCAACTAATGTTCATTCATCTGAATGGAACGCAACAATCGTCGTTTCAGCGACAACCTAAACAGAACTTCAACAATTATTGTCTTACGATGATCCCTACTTTAATGTTTTTACACAAATCAAGTATTCGGCGCCGCATTACCAGCTGATTAGTAATGATAATGTTCATATTATTTTGTTCATTCACATGTATAATTGAATTCTGCATCATCTATTACCCATACATTCTATTGCACTATATACCAGAACATAGAGTTTGGAGCTAATCTCTCAATGATACACTCTCGTTCGTCACATTCAAATCAGTCTCACTTGCTGTAATCAATAATCGTATGTATTGACATTTTTATCATGCCTTAGTGCGGTCTCGTAACAAACGAGCTTGAACGCATATCCCTCTAACTACATGAACCACGCTAGGCTTCATAACCGAAAAAAGGAATACGATCCCGCATATCACTATCCTGTTCCTCCGGTTATTCTAATAATACATTGAAAACGATAACTCAACGCGAACGACAACGTACACTGACTGCGCATTTTATTATCATTATCAAAAGGAGTATAGCAACGAATATCACGCGTTTATGCAGTCATCATCGTGAGGCTGGATTTTTTTATCCCACATAAACTCCAGTTATGTAAATTCGAATCCACTCATCAGTAATCGACGCTGTTTACTCAACTGCGGCTTATTTGAACATCTTCATATTTCACTGTTCTTTATCCTCATATATAGATGGCATCACAGACTAGTTTCTGTTATATTCTACACCACATATTTCCTCGATCTATTCCACTGTGGAACCTATAAAAAATTTGCCACTAGATTTTCGGGATTAGCACATCTAGAGTAACTGCCGGTCCCAAGCCCGGGTAAAGGAGAAGGGTTGGATATGAGGTCAGCAAACCGATCCCATGGAAGTTGACTTTGCTAAAAATGACAGACCAGATTAAGCAAAATAAAATGTGAAGACTCTGCCCCGAGAGTTAAAGGAAGAGTAATGACGCCTCAGGATGAAAGTTGAGGTTCCTCGGAAGTCACGAGGCTAATGTCCTCTCTAACAACCAGAACAAAAATTTCTATCGGTACATGGAACGTCTTGACAATGTGGAAGACCGGGAATACCAGTCAAATAGCAAAAGAAATGAGGAGATACAAAGTGACAGTACTCGGAATCAGCTAAACTCACTGGACACAAGCTGGGCAGCAAAGGTACAGGAGAGATGCTGCTTTACTCTGGTCACTAAGGCGGAAATGCTCCACACACTCAGGGAGTTGCTGTAATGCTTCCCAGAGAAGCATGAACTGCACTTGTAGGATGGGAATCACATGGATCCAGGACAATCAAAGCATCCTTCAAAACAAAGAAGGAGTGGATCACAATGAATGTTATCCAATGTTATGCACTCACCAATGATAGCAACAACGACGATAAAGATCAGTTCTACTTGAGTCTGCAATCAATCAGAACTAAGTGCTCAAGGAAGGACCTCACCATCGTGATAGGAGATCTAAATGCTAAGGTCGGAGTGGACAACGCAGGATATGAATATATAATGTGACGACATGGACTAGGAGAGAGAAATGAAAATGGAGAGATATTCGCAAATCTATGTGCATTTAACAAAATGGTAATAGGCAGCACAATATTTCCACACGAACGCATACACAAAGCTACATCGATCTCGCCGGATCACACCACAGAGAACCAGATAGATCACATCTGTATCAACAAAAAATTCCGAAGACCAATGGAAGATGAGAGAACCCGGAGAGGAGCTGACATGGCTTCAGATCACTACCGGGTTGTGGCCAAGATGAGACTGAAGCTAAAGAAACACTGAACAACTGTACAAACAGCACCACAAGGGTTCCATACAGCCTTCTTTGGAGGTACTAACAAACTCAAGGAACTCAAAAATAAAGCTGCAAGAGAAGGAAATATGAGACAACTATATGATACAAAGGAGAAACTAGAGGAGAAATATAGCAAACCGGAGAGACCAGTAAAGGACAAAGAAGGAAAGACAATCACCGAGATTCAAGAACAGAGGAAAAGATAGGCAGGATACTTCGAGGAGCTGCTGAATAGACCAGCTCCATTGAATCCACCGGATGTCGAATCAGCACACACAGACCTTCCAATAGATGTCACTCCACCAACGATCGAAGAAGTCAATATGGCCATGAGACAAATCACAAGTGGAAAATCGGCAGGATCTGACGATATACCAGCTGAAGCACTGAAGTTAGACATTGAAGTAACTGCAAACATGTTTCATCTTTTATTCAAGAAGATTTGGGAAGAGGAACAAGTGCCAACGAACTGGAAAGAAGGATACCTCATCAAGATACCAAAGAAAGATCTAAATATATGTGAGAGGTACATACGCATCAGATTTTGTCAGTACCAGGAAGAGTTTTCAACAGAGTGTTGTTGGAACGGATGAAAGATGCAGTAGACACTTGACTTCCAGAATAATAGGCTGGATTCCGTAAGAATCAGTCATGCACAGACCGAATTGAGACACTACGGACCATCGAGCAACAATCTATTGAGTGGAACTCGTCACTATACATCAACATCGTTGACTATGCGGAGGCATTTGACAGTGTGCACCGGATAACATTATGGATACTTCTACGACACCATGGAGTTTCTGAAAAGATTGTCAACATGATCCGGAACTCTTACGACGGGCTACAGTGCAGAGTTATGCGTGGAGGACAGCTGACAGATTTATTTCCATTAAAGACATGGCTGTCTACTCTCCTCCTTCCTCTTCATTCTGGTGACTTACTAGAAAAGAAGCAGATCAACGAACTCATTACCCTGGAAAATAGATGCAAATATGAAAATGATGAATATCAAACTGGAAAGAACTGGAAAGAATTGCTCAGGACAGATTCGGATGGAGAATGCTGGTGAGCGGCCTATGCTCCTCCATGAGGGATAACTGGTGTAATTAAGTAGTTAAGTAGCATTGCAAACCATTTAGAAGTTTCATTTCATGTAAACTGAAGTTTATTGATTATTAAAGTGTTACTTAATAATTAGTCTCAAATACAAAAAAAAACAGTTACTGGAAACAAAATCAATCAATCAGTCAACTGACAACTTATTGACCATCAAATTCAATCTATGTCTTATCTATAATCAATCTTCAAATTATCATTTTATTTAACTGACAGCAATACACTTTTTTTTAAAAAAAAAATGCCAAATTCTTCTATTTCAATTCTAATTACATTTGTACCTTTTTTAATCAATAATTAATCAAATATCTAGTTACCATAGCAACTACTAGTAATAAAAAAATATTAAACTAATCAAATAATTGTAGTTAATTGATATAAATTTTGATTATATGTAAGAATATCAAGATCATTGATTTTTAAAAATGAATTTAATCAACTTTAATGTAACTTTCATGAATCATTCTTAGTTGTTTCATAATAAAAGATTAAAAGATATTTCTTATTAAAACATAATAATCATATGACATATTTCAAATATATTACTTATAAACAATGATGGTCTATTTAAATGTCTAGGCTAAATGTTCTTGTCTTTTAGATATTTCAACAAGTTATCTGTTGTTGCTTTTTGTTTGTTTTAACAGATCATCATGTCTGTTAACTGCATTGTGATGTGGATTACTGATAACCATATAAGTAGTATATGGAGATGGTCGAGTTTTGAATGTATTTCAGTAGAAGATTGATAAGGAGAGAACGGGAACAATTATAATTTGGAGACTATAGACGAATAGTTGCAGAAGGAACAGTCAAATTAAGACAATTGATTGTTATTTTGCAAATTAAGTGTTTACTATATGATTCTCATATTTTAATGAGATATTCTGTAAGGTTGTGATAAAATACATTTGATTGTCCCCAGTCGTGTTCTTTTTTACTACAGAATAATCTATTTAGAAGCGTTTTTGAAAAGTTGGCGACATTTTGCTGTACAAGTTACAAAAAGTTGCAATTACAGACATCGTGGTGACTGGTAATGGACATTGGAAAAGAATGAAAATTATTGAGATGTCGATTTGTAAACTGCTAACATCTAATCAGGGATCACTCAACATTTCGAAATTGTATCATTTGTGAATCACAGAGGTCATTTGATGAAGAACGTTACAATGGTTCGTTTTAAAGTTTCAAGTTGTCAATAATATAATAGGAATAAAATAAATCGTGTAAATATAATGTATAGCGAGAGAATTTTGTCTCGATCATGGAGATGATAATGATAATAGCTTTTTGACAATATAAGATGTAATGGAAGGGGTTCTGTGAACGCAATTTTGATGAGAGATAACTGTATAGGGTATAAACACAAAAGGAATTGGGGAAATGAGGGGTATATACTAACCGGTCTGGGTATTTGGTTATCTAGTCTTGAATCAAGTTTTACACAGAGGTTGAACACACCTCTTCTCGTTTTAGACATATTCGTTAGATTTGATTAAGTGGATCCAGATTGCTCCAGCTATGTAGAGGAGCCGTAGATTGATTAGAACGTAATGCTAGACAGTTAAAACTCCACCTGTTTTGATATTTTATTTGCCATCTACTAAGCGAGAAATGATGGCACCGTTAATAAATTTCGTGGCTCCTTTTCCCAACAGTCCACAAACAGGCAATGATAAAGACCTCTGAGTATGACCGATTTAACCAGCCCCAGAGGAGCAGTTTAATTAGTATACACACATGGAACAGTCCATCATCGGTATGGTAACATAACCTTCATTCGTTAAGCAAGGACTGGTTTGATTGTGAACAATACGTTCATCTTAGCGGCTTAAAATATCTTTTCGGCAGATGTCTCGAGTCGACGAGTTAAAATATCATCCACTATGCCCCATTAAAATCGAGTTTAAGATAAAGAGTTTTCTTACTAACTGTATATGTGTTTGGTCTATTTTTTTCGTTCAAATAGATAGATGTTTGAGGAAATTATCTGGACGACCGTTATTTCGTGATGCGTTCTTCACCTTGTGTACTTCATCATCTACACTATCGTCAGAACATAATAGTCTTATTCTGTGGTTGAGACATTTGATCAAATTTATGTTTCACTGAAGAGCTGTAAAGTTATCAAGATTGGTATACCGACCAATCCATGTATTCTTTCTCAATAAACTTCTCTTCGTCTGGCCTTTATTATTTCTATTAAACTGAAATCCTGAAGAGTAACGGAAACGAGGAAAGCCAAAGAACATACTGCACCAAGTATTAGAAGCTGACCTCGAAATGATGATTAGCAACTGCGAAATAACAGGAAACGATTTATCATGACAAAGTTGGATGGAGGATGTTGGTCGGTGGCCGACACTCCTCCACGAGAGTAACAAGCGTGAGTGAGTAAGTTTCATCTTTCTAGAAAGCAGGACATCAAGGAACAATACTCCGGCACCATTCTCCTCTTAGCTTAGCAATGTGATACCTAGTTGAATGTAATTGAAACTGTTTGATAGCTCGCTGTTGTTGATACCTTTATCAAAAAAGGTTATTGTGTCATCCATTTATCGACAGTGATAAGGTAGCGCGTTTTATAAAGGTCAATATTAGACTCAAACAAACTCATGAACGAGACATGATATTTACACGATTTATTTTATTTCTATTAGATTATTGACAACTTGAAACTTTAAAAACGAACCATTGTAACATACTTCATCAAATGACCTCTGTAATTTACAATTGATAAAATTATGAAATACAGTCACATCGGAACAGATGTAAAATTTCACCATATTAAACAAATGACATTGTGTATTTCACTAATGTATGTTTCATTTTTACTTTTGTAAATAGAAAAAATAAACACAGTAATTATGGACTTGAAACTGCAGAGACTAATGAAGAAATAATTGAGATCATGAGTCAATTGAAGCTAGACCACCATGGAAAACCTGGAAGCACTGGACGGCCGTTTCGTTTTATTATGGAACTCCTGAGCAGTGCGCATCCATGATCCCGCCTCACGAGATTCGAATCCAGGACATTAACACCGAAGGAAGCCGGTCATCTCAGTGGTCTATCGGTTGAGTGCACTGACATTAAACTGGTAGGTCCTGGGTTCGAATCTCACTCGCGAGACGGGTTCGTGGATGCGCACTGCTGAGGAGTCTCATAATAGGACGAAATGGCTGTCTAGTGCTTCCAGGTTTTCGATGGTGGTCTACATTCAATTGACTCATGATCTCAACTCTATAAAATTACTAAAATCTCCACAAAACCCCTTCATAGGAAAAATAATTTACAACAATTATTCGCTAGAATACGCCCACCCTGACTTTTATTTCGTTAGGTTCTCATCAGCTTATTACTACAGACATACCTGTAACTACGATGATGATTAAAAATGAATAGGTGTATCATGATGTCCATACTACTTACTTACGCTTGTAAGTAGTAAGCAAGTACAGTATGATATATTAATAATATATCATTACATTTTTTTGTATACAGTTCACAGAATAGCAATCTACAATCATGTTACAGGTTGGAAAAATAATTAAAATATTGGTCATGTTTTATAATGATTTACACCATTTCATATAATGCATAAACGATGATATTCTGAAGAATAAAAATGTCAAAAATAACAAACGTATCACTTATCAAATGAAAACAATTATGTAATCTGAGTATTAACCCACAACTGTTGTTGTTCACAGTTACGCAGTCAGTTGTCATGGCAACAGTTATTCATTCAGTAGAACAGTTTATTATTTATTATTATTTCAATAATATAATCCATTGTGTACCATGAAAATACTTAGAATAATAAATTTGATGATGAATATGATGGATGATTTGTTGATATTGGCGAAGCTTCCCTAGAATTCAAAAAAGAAGGAAAGTTAATTCAATTAAGTTGAGTTGTAATGTATGAATAAAAAAGAACATATAGATGAGTATACAATCATTGTCATGTATAGGCCATAGCAACTATCCTACAATTAATTTCCATTATGGTTGATTCTGTTTAAGGCCTTTTATTAACTTACTTAACAGAAAATGTTAATTGAACAGTAACAATTCGCACATCTCTCTGTGTTTAATACAACCATGTCTATATAAACGTGTACGTTTGATCACATGACAGACTCTAGATAAAATGTTGATCATTTCAATATCACCCGATGAATGATTCTCTGTTTCATTTATATATGTACTCAAATACTAATATCAGCATTTGTCTTACCTTGTTGAATCGTTATTCGATTTTCTATAAATTTGGCTCTGTATTTACTTGCATATACGCATTCACCTCTCAACTTCAAATTCACTCAATGTACTTGTAACTTTGTTGTAGTGTGATCTACTTATATCCATATAAGTAGTATATGGTGATGGTCAAACATAGAATGTATTTTGGCAGAACATCGATAAGGAAAGAACTGAAATGAAGTGTGCATATAAATTAGTAAATCATCTAGTCCGAAAGAAGATTTTATTCAGTGAAATTGAGATTATTTAGCTTGTTTGGATAGTGAATTTGTACCAGCATCCATGATTAAGTTCATAATCTATGCTTCGATAATATCATAATGTATCATAAAGAGTTGTGCAAAATGGTTTGAATATGATGATACGATAACTGTATCATCTGAAAACAATTACTTACTTGACTCAATAAGGGAAGAACTCGACAAACACTACCATCATTCGGAGCAGGTCCCAAATCAAGCATGAGACATATCAGTGAGTAAATATCAATCAGCTTGATTGTTTCTTTTAACTCTGTTGGTTGAATTTTAGCTATCTGAGGTCCTATCGCCATTAAAAATGGAGACATTTCTTTGTAATCGGGATCATAACCATGAGCACCTTTATTTTCTATTAACAAACAATTAGAAATAGTTAGATTTATTACCAATAACTCGATGTCAAATTTAATATAACTCCAGACTACACAAGTTTAAAAACAATATGAAGATACATTTCGGTATCACTCTCCCCACTCTCGGCAGTACTAGGGCATTCGGTCTAGAACATAAGAATCTTCCTCTCTTATATAATGTCATATATCTTCATTCTAATCATATCGATTGTTTATGCAACTACTGATTATAGTCATCATAACAAATGTGATCATGTTTTTTATCTTGATCATTAGTAGTTATAGTCACACAACCTTTACAATGCATTACCACTTTCTCTATTCTATCTTTGACTATATTTTAAATCAAGGTTCATTTTTGTCTTATTGTTCTTACATGATCAGTTTTGATTATGTTACAAACTACTCTCTCAATTACATTAACTTCAGTTATTTCGAATAAAAAACAGCATTCTGATAATAATCATATGCTCATTAGTGACTAGCTCCAAAAAGCATTTCCTGAAGTTCTAATGAGAAGCAGTGACCTGTGGAGTTCAACCACATCTGTTGTGAGATAGTAACTCACTGAAGACAATGGTGGACGGTTGCTCGATTTCGTGGATTAGTTGAAGTTATACATTAGCATCGTTGGATGCCAGCGCAGTAGTGTAGATGTTAAGAGCTCACACGCGAGACTGATAAGTCCTGGGTACGAATCTTGTGAGGCGGGAACGTGGATGCGCACTGTTGAGGAGTCCCACAATAGAACGAAACGGCCGTTCTCTGCTTCCAAGTTTTCCATGGTGGTCTGGAGTCAATTAACTCATGATTTCAACTACAAAAACCCCTTCTGATAAAAATATATATATGTTGAGATAACATCCATAAAAATGATGAGACTATGTAATAAGAAGTGTTCAGATAATTGGACCGTGAAATGCATATTTGAGGGAGAAAAAGTAATAGGAGTGGGTGAAAAAAATAAACAAAGAAAGAGTATGGAAAATAATAATAAACAAAATCATTTATTAAGGCAAAGGTAGAGAGAAAGGTGTTGCTAATTTCTTATGAACACAAAGACTTGGATTGTTGGCTTGAATTCCTATAGCTTCTACTATGTGTAATAGAAAAGACTGAACCCCATACGGAAAATTAGTAGGACTACGATAAATAACTTTAAATGACTTATTTATGCGTACTACATGACTACTGTCTATCAAATATGATAGAATCGAGCTGCGTGTTGTCTTGACAGTACTTTTTCCCAACCACGAACGGAGATGTTCACTAACTCTTTGGTTCAGTTGTCTGGTAGTGCGCCCAATATAGCTTACTCCACAGGAGCAGCTGATTTCGTAGATACACATAGAAGTTGCATAACCAGATAACTTATCCTTTAGTTGGGGAATCACCACAGATCGTGTCGAGTACGAAAGACAAAGGTCGGCTGCATTAAACGTTCTATTAACTGCTTTAGTCAGTCTATCCCGCAGTACATCATCAGCTAAATCGCCGTTGAATTGTAGTTTCAGGAAGAGTAGTTTCTTCGCAGCTGTTGATATCTTTATTTTCTTATTTGTTATATGCAAGTGTTTCTTCAGGAAACCTTGTGGATAACCCCCTTTCAATCATCATATTATGTATGACCTCTAACTCATTGTTGATTGAATCGACTGAGCAAATCTTCCTAGCTCTATTTGCCAGACATTTGACTACGTTTCTTTTATAGTAGAGAGGTACAAAGCTTAACAAGTGTGTGTAACAGAATCTTATTATTATTATGAATGTTATTTGAGTGTCTATATTTTTCTAATCATTGACCTATTTCCTATTATGAAACATTGATTCAAGCCTTTATTATTCTTATCACAACTAGTACACATGTCATCACACTACCAATCTGTACTCTTAAATTTATTATGTAATCCATTCCACTGTTATCATTGATTCATAAACTGCCTTGATTGGTTTAATCATTTCATATAAATTGCATATAAATATTACTGTATATTAGAGTAAAGCCTGTTGAGGATTTAATCGAAAACAATATTGTTCGACTGTATATATTGTTCTAAATCACAATATGGGGATTTTCACATTTCTAAGACTGTGTACAATCGTTTCTTATTTGATAAATCATTACATTAATCACTTCTTGTGTACATTCTTGAGGATACTCAATTAAAAGTGCACTGTCACAGAAAAAGTTAGAATACCAAATGTTAAAAAGTGCTCACTTACTCACGGTTATCCCAGACGTTCTGTCAGCAATAATCGTCCATCCAATATCTGCGTATACAACAACAGGACCAACTCGATCACTTGAACCATAAAAGAAACGTGTTGGCAGTTCTTCCTTCAAATAGACATTTAATCTGAAGTGTCGATCTTTCAATTTGTCGTATAATGATCGCACAGTATAGCCTAGGTTTTTATAAACGTTGATAGTAAGACTTACCCTGCTTTGGCCAAAGTGTCCAGATTTCTGCTGACATCTTAGGAGCAGATATATACTCATTTGGATCTATGTAATCATGAAGATATATAACTCTGTCTGAACTGACATTCGTCATTCCATGATCACTTGTTATAATCAGATTGAGGCAGCAACTAAGTGATGGTCGATTTTCAATCGATGTCAAGAGGTATTCTAGTCCATGATTTATCTCCTCAATAGCTTTGAAAACCTCGTCACTTCCCGCTCCATATATATGTCCTGCTCTATCAGGTTGATGATAATACATAAGACCAAGGTTAATATTTTCATGTTCAAACCAATCCATCAAAATATCAATTCGCTGAGTGAATGTAATGTTTTCATTGTAAGGTGTTAGATAATGAGTTGGTCTCTCACCTTTGATTATCGCCTCACTTCCAATCCAGAAAGTCACTCCACTTTTATGACCATGAAACTGATTCGTTACCCAAATCGGTTCAGCACCAACATCATAGAATCTAGAATCTGATGCTGTAGACTGATTTCTCGATGAGAATGTTGCATTAAGTGTTGGATCATAAAACACATTATCTACTATTCCATGACTTCCAGGATGCAATCCTGTTACAATTGAAAAATGTGATGGGAATGTTAAAGTAGGAAATTCATTTTCTATACGTCTTATATAAACTCCTTGATTTATAATCATATCAAATGCTGACATGCTTATATTTCTTTGCTTAGCCATATCAAAGTAATCATAACGAAATCCATCAAGAGAAATAAGTATTACTTTAGGAAACTGTTCCTCCACAACAACACCAGATGTATGGATTCTTTCAATATAAAGAAAGAAACAAATCAATAGTAGGATAATCATCTTTTTGCATAATTTCAATGCAATAGGTATATATTCATGAATTAGTGTTACATTTATATTGGATATACTATGCTGATTTATTACATTAACTTGTGACAATTAACCAATCACATCAAATATTCATAAACAATTACTTCACTTATAATAATTACACAGTGAAAGTAGATTCAATTAAATAATGTGCAACTATTCACATGACCTAATCTTCAATTTTCAGATCTTGATCTAATATTCTTCATTAACTAATGTTAATAAATGGAACCGTTGAACTAATCAAATCTATGATATTGGAATAACAACTAGGTAAACAAGATGTCTATTGTTTAATTTCATGAGATATAGAATTTAACGGATGTTCGATACACTAATAAACCTTAGTTATAAACATTTTCAGTGATACAACAACACAGTAAACATAATAAACTTTTTGTCAAGATTAGAACTGGTATGTAAGATGGACGCGATGCCCCTTTTGAAAATTTTTTAGAGAAAACACATTAAATCTGAACGAATGAACAGCTATCAACTTTTATAGATTATATTTACTAAACAACCCTGATTGGGATGCATACTGTGAATCAGTATATGTTGTAATTTATAGATCATGCCTGTAAAAATGGCGTGTACCTACCCTTGCAGAAATATTATTATTATTATATGCATGAAGTAAGTACATATAGCAGAAATCAATTGTAATATCTGACTGATATATTTCGGAAATCAATAACCCCTCTTTCTAACTAAGTCACATTCCAAATATTCACTGATGTCTTCAGGAACTAACTTTTAAATAAACAAATAAAACATTCTTTCCCAGAAACACTCTAATTGTAGTGATGAAAAGTGTATAGTTCGCAGAATTTCATTCATATCATTCTTAGAACACTCAAAACACTTGTCAATTATCTGTCTTCATTGTTAGGAACATATTAACATCTTTATCCCCTTCGTCATTCAATGTGATTTTCTCGACGTCAAAATATTCATTAGAATGCTAATTTTGTTTTCATTTTATTCCGTCAAGAAAATGATAATTATGAATCATAAGAGATGGATACATTTGAGATTTAGCCAACATGAGAATATAGTGGTTGTCACAACATTTCATCATACTAAGTATGCTCATAGGTCTAACTGAATTCTTCTATCCACTTAAAGAGTGTCATTTTATTCGCGGTGACTATCAAAACGTAACTGTTCTACACAGAATTCATTTGATGAAACTCTCATCACTTCAGAATCTGTCTGGAACAATATCCTGTGTCAATGTTTAACTGTATGATAAGCGAAAGATAACGATAATCATATCTCTGTCCCATTTGACTTCAACTATAACTTGTAGTTAAATCACTTTAATATTATAGGTGCAGTGAAATGTCACTGAGCCCGAGTCAAATCATCCAGCAGTTGGATCACTGAATATCGAACAAATCATCGATCTCTATTAAACTTAAGGATAACAAACACGCATCAGTTAGTTGTACGCAAGCGACTGCCTCATGTGATGGTGATCTCATGATCATCTCTGAAATCATTCTTACTAAAAAATTTACGTAATCTCGCTTTTTGAGTTATACAGTCTTTAAAGAAGCCACATTACTTTGATAATTTGAAGGTATGATACTGACAGCGAATTGTGACAATGAAGTAACCTAGTTTGTGGCGCCGTTCACGTCTAACTCCACTAGGCCTCCAATTATTCGATCGATCGTTTACAGACTGAATCGCAATCGTAATGATGATTGATGAACAATCGATCGAATGCATTTAATAACTATACATAAACTGCTTTGGCTACGAGAAAGCATTTGACAGAGTGGATAGGATCTTATGGAACCTTCTTTGATTTGTGTATATAACTGTGGAACTGGTAAAGAGGAGTTATTGAAAGGAGTTTTCTTTGTTCATATATCAGTGTTTGGATATGATGTGGATTTTTAAACAAACATTCGGACATTACAAGTAATTAGTAAATCAGCTTTCGATAGCAGAACACATAAATCAGGAATTACGTGAGAAAGAAGAAATTTACTGTTTTCATCATTTTACAAGAATGTTGGGTAGAAACTGAACAATCAGATGGAGTTTACTATTATTGAACAAAAGCCATCAATTTATTTCGTGATATGGTTTGTGGAGTATATTAAAAGTTCTTGAATTAAATTCTTAAGATCACCACTAACTTACTTGCGCCTGTTACTCCTTGTGGAACATACGACATTGAACATGATTCTTCAAACGACTTTCTCCTATGCCCTCTTTTATTTTCATGTGATCTCAAATGTTAACCATTTCTTCGATGTCTGCATCCAATTTCTAATACGATGTTTGCTTTACTCTGACTCCTTCCATTTCGCCTTGAGAATTCCAAGTTCACACTTCATAACAGACAACATATTACAGTCTTTCGATTAAGTATAAGTGGTTTACAGTTATTCCGTTAATGGTGACTGTGACAGACCAGTTCGTTAACCTGTTCAGTTATCATAATCTTGTTTGTTCTTGTAAAGAGATTTATGATTAGTGAGATTCAGGTAATAAATGAATGTACTGGATGAATCCAATATAATGATTGGAGTGCATTGGTTTACTGTAGGTGGGTAGATTTAGAGCTGAGCTTAGATTTCTTTTAAGAAAAAGGCTTTCCCAACTACAAAGAACTCCAAAAGATTGGAGCATACTACAAAACAACTAACATTCTTCGGAATGTTTTATTATTTCATTAATTACCTATTAAATATTTCATCTATTCACCATTCTCGGTTGATTTGTCTACGAAAATTGAATCAGTGTGATAAAAGACAAAGGTTTAGTCCATTTATCTTCTCATTCTTCTTATCATCAGTACGAGTAATTAGTACATTTTTAGATCTGATTAAAATGTAAAACTTTTATGTTTTGAAGACAAGTTAAATAATATCACTGAAGTGTATTACTACAAACGAGGAGAAGAGAAAACAAACTAAGCGGTACACAGGTTTGTAAACAGCTGTCTACTTAAGATAACCAGTTACCGCTGACCAAACATCATCAACAACTTCCTACTTTGGTAGAGAACAAACCAGCTTTCAGTTGAAGAAGAAATTAACCGAAGATCATGGAGGTGGATTATATACACATTGCAGAGATCATCAAACGTAATCAAAAGTGAAGTGTGAACTTGGAATTCTCAAGGCGAAATGGAAGGAGTCAGAGTAAAGCAAACATCGTATTAGAAATTGGATGCAGACATCGAAGAAATGGTTAACATTTGAGATCACATGAAAATAAAAGAGGGCATAGGAGAAAGTCGTTTGAAGAATCATGTTCAATGTCATATGTTCCACAAGGAGTAACAGGCGCAAGTAAGTTAGTGGTGATCTAAAGAATTCGATTCAAGGCTCAATTCAAAGTAGAAATTATCCGGAGCAAACGTTCTTAGTGGCCCTAGTGAGGTCCGTCCGTAATATACACTATGAAAATTATTTGTTTATAAAAGTATTTTATGTTTGTATTTTCATAACTTTGTTAATTATCCATTGTTGTACTACACTGTCCTCTCAACAATATTTTCATGTTGTATGACTGAACAGTTGACTTCCATTTATCAGAATTATACGACTATTCTAATTAATAAATTGTATTTACTCATATATTTACTTATGGAATAGTCATAAGTAGTCGGCCCCAATAAACGACGTATGCTGTATGTACTTAAAACCAAATACACGACTTAACAGGGAAATCGATCATAACACTGTATAAGAATGTAAATATTTGAGTTCAATATAACTAAAATAACATGTTTTGCAAGTTCTAAAATTATTCATTACAATATAAACTACTGAATAAGAATGATAGTAGTAGTAGTAGTAAACAGTCTAGAGTAGCATGCAAAAGCTAACTCACCGATATGCTTGATGCTAATTACGATTTCTCAGTAAACAAACGAAGGTCAATGACACAGTGACACGGAGGGCTGATCTAATCCGTTGTACCAGACCGCGCTAATTAGAGTGAGAAATTCAAGACGAAGTAACGGAAAACATATTCCGCAAGCAGCCAAAGTACAATCAATCATAATAGGAAGAAATCAACCACATTTATACAGCATAAAGTTGTCCTTCAGAACCATTACAAAATAACACACTAAAATGATACAACGGACAAATAGCGTTTACGATATCTCCAAGTGGGAAATACGATTTGAAGGTGAAAAGGGCGCTTTTGGCGCGAAAACAGGGAAATTCAATTGTTCAAAATAAAATTACAAAAATAAGTCATTTACCAAATACGTTCTGGAGACTTAACATCCCCAACACTCACGTAAAGGAAATCAAATTAAAATAGTCCAGAAATGAGAGATGGTTCCTTTTCTACTAAAAATCATAATGACTGGTTACTTGAGTCCATTAAAACTAATATAGTCAATAACCAATGTCGAATACTTACAGAGCTATTGATTTTGGAGATTGATTTATAGCTATATCATGCTCTACAAGTTCCAAAATTATTCAGTACAATATAAACTACTGAATAATAATGATAGTAGTAGTAGTAGCAGTAGTAGTAGTAAGCAGTCTAGCGTATCATGTAAGAGCTAACACCCATCATCATATAATGTCTGGTAATATGTCGAGCTCATATATCTTATTCTAGCTTGTGAATAGGCTAATTTATCCATTTCCCTTAAACTACATTTTGAACTTGTTAAATATCTGCTTATTAACCTTGACTGTTTTATATGACCGTTTGATCTAATTGAGTGTCAAAATGAAGGGACCCACTAAAACCATATATTGTACAGTAAGCAACAGTACTGATAATAATTTCCTATTTACTTATCAAAATGGTGTAATTTTATTTTTATTGTAGTTCATTGTCTATACCATACTATATCATTGTAGATAGATATATAATGAGTTATAATGTATCATTAGAATGAAATCTTTCAATTCAATGATGAAATTACAGTGTAACTATAAAACAGTTAATGTATCTCGATTTCACGTTCAGTTATTCTGAACGTTGCATTATGGAGAGGTTGGTATAGTTAAATCAATAGTATAAAGTGTTCGGTTTCACGAGATGACTCTGCAATATAAAAAGTATCACAATCGACACATTCTATTTTCCAGGTGCAATTGTGTGTTGGCATAAATGGGATCTTATCTGTTATATCCTGATAAGAATAATGAATGGTAACTTTTGGGATCCATTTATGAACTAATATTATACGTATACATTTTATCGTATAATTGTTAAATAACTAAACTATACACATTCATTCCCCTCTTATTTTGAGCTCTATTTTGACGTACGAACTATTTTCATACAGTTTAACCATTCTTGAGTTATGCTCTGTCTATCATCTACTATCTCCCTTATTCACAGCCACATTTGGCTAAATCTTGTACAAATGTTGTCACCTATTTTATGGTACGATGTGTTCTATCTGGTTGGTATACAAACTTAGTATGTTTGAAATAAATGATTCATATTGCAGAAGCTGTTATTGATGCTGAGCACTTAACAGACAGGGTTAGGCGGGAAGCAAGGACCGTTAAGTACTCTAGAATGCTCGTAGGGGGTTAAAGCATCATTGGTCTGATCGATAGTTCACTGTTTGTCTGATTGGTGCTTCACAGGATATAATATTATCCTTTATACAAAAACAAACATTCCTAAGGGTGTTGGATGTTTTCTAGTATCGTTTAAACGTGTGCTGTTTTAGCACTCTTCGGAGTTCTCTATAGTTAGAAAAGGGAATTTCTCAAAAGAAATCCAGACCGAGCAGTAAATCTATCAATCTAACGAAAATCAATGCACTCCAATCATTATATTGGCTTCAATTCAGTACATCCATTTAATACCTAAATCTCTCTGACCCTAAATCTCTTTAAAAGAACAAACAAGACTACCAGATCTAAAAAGGATAAAGAAAATGAGCGAAAGCGTGTAATTTAAGAAATTCCTTATAAAGTATTGAAAGTGCAATAAAACGAAACCGTTTACTACTGATTGATAGTCCCAATGAAATAACATGGATTGGTGCAAAAGTTTTACAATACCACCATGATAAATCAGAAGGTCACTATAGGGTCATAAAAGAAAACAGCATGAAAATATACTACAAAACAACTAAGAATTTCCGAAATGCCTTAGTTCGTATAAAGCACGAGATCTTTTCACCGAGTTATATAGAAGTTATGCACGCCTAGTCGATGTCCAATATACTACTTACGACACATCAGCTGGATCCGCCTGCATCCTACAGTTGATTATATTATAGAAAAAAGGAAATACACTTGAGATCAACATTACTATACAGAATGGACTTGATTTTAAACTCAAACTAAATCTAATAGATAATAGTTACCAAGTCTAAATTTAGTGAACTACCTATCTTTTCATTTTCTAAAAAAAAATTATGAATAATTAGTAGATTTCTAGACAATATCAAAATATCCAACTTCGATAATGTCATACGACTGACATAAAGTAGACAAGATAAATTAGGTCAAATCACCCTGGACTATAGTCAGATAGTTGGATAGAATGCATAGCTGTGTTTAAGATTCTAATTCAGTTACAAACTAGCTGTGTTCATATGTGTGGAATAAATGTTTTCGGAAAAGCAGTAATTTGTCTACCAACTAGAAATAACGTTTACTGATTACCCTTGATAATAAAGGTATTAAGAAAATCTCATTAGTTTCAAGATTTTTGATTCTTATCTACTCAGGATCATGTCAATACGATTTCATCTCATCGTTTGAATCACGAACTGACACTAGTCAGATAATCACTGAAAGTAAGAGAGCATTGGAAAGCTGTTCGTTATAGTACGGACATTTTCATGTGTATTTCCACGACATTATCAGAGATCGAATCACGAACTTTCAGATCACTTAGCTCAGACCCAATAGCCTACATATGCAACTTCATTCAGTGATGTTACCTATGAAAACTATCAATCTTAACAATATCGTGTGATAAGAATTTCATTTCGCGGATGCAGTTTAAAATAAACCACGTCAGGAAAAAAAAGTGAAGAATGTTTTGCAGAAAATGAAGTCAGAAAAAAGATGAATATTGACCACGTTTCATAGAGAACAATCTCATTAAAGATGTGGTCGTGAAACTAGATACTGTTTCGGTTTAAGTTCAGTGAAATGATATTCGTTGATGTACGAATTCCTTTCGATGTAGGAAAGCTTGATGGTAGACACCGTGTGACACTGACTTATAATTCAACTTGAATGTAAAAGATGACAGTCGGAATAATTTATCTCCCATCAAACTTTCTGACATCGCACGGAAGTCGCTGATTAATGATTATCATTCCCCAAACTTAAAGCCTACACAGTATCTAGTTTCACATCCTAATCTTTATTGAGAAACCATAATATATACAAGACAATCATCAACCACACAATATGAAACAAGTAACCCATCATTTAAAAACGTGCTTCCATGCAATAACGAGACTACTAAACAATTCCAGTGTAACATTTACAAACATACTACATCGAATGAAACACTATCAACGTAACACAAACTAAAAATACCATAGAATGTCTTGAAATAGAATTCTTTTATTGTTATTTAAAGATACTACTGATGAACATCAAGCATCTCTAGGATTTCTCGAGTAATTCGTCCCATCAATCATACATACACACTGAAAATGAATTTCATTGACATGATAAGTTCATAGCGAATCACAGTGACTACATGGTACAATATACCTTAATAAATGAGAAGAGAACTGAAGCAATCTACCATGAAATCAAGACCAGTAATAATCTTTAATATTGCATATTTACTTTACAAAATCAACTCATTCACATATTAAACTAGTACACTATGAATTTGAAATTTTACATGGTGGACTGATTTCAGTTAGGACAGTCATTGAAAAACCAAAATAATAAAGCTTACATTCATAAATCTCGATAACATACAGAAATACCTTTCACGTTAACGCTCAAGATAACGTGTGACACTGTACAACTCAGTAAGTTCAGTTCAATCGTCAAGTTTTCAACTATATGACTGAAATTCAAGTGTTCAAGCCATTGAACCATAAGATCAAATGACAACGTGGTGAATCCAGCCGGTCATGTGCTAATAGGCAAGATCGACAGCTCTGTTCCACCGTGAATGGATTATTTACATATCTGACGTCTACTTTTACATGTGACAACCTTATTAACATTACTTATTTATAAATATACATGAGGTTTAATATGATTTGACTTTTCGAGCGATAAATACATACCCTATTGCACCACCTTCAATACACTAACGAACTGGTCTGTCACGGTCGCTGTATACGAGATAACTGTAAACCGCTTATACCTAATCAAAAGACTGTAATATGTTGTCTGTTATGAAATTTCATCATTTCAGCTTGTAATACTTGTTACTTTAAGCAATATCGAGGCAATGCTCACAGGATGCACACATGTCAATAAGAGACTGATCGATTGCAATGCTAATGATCAGTCGGAAGATTTGAGCAACTAATACAAAAATGAATTAATGAACAACATATGTTTACAGAATTTTGAAAAACAGTACACTGGGAAACAGCTTGCAAACAACGGTACTCTCTTAATCAATTTCCGCTTCATCAAGTGATGATAAGTACTAATCAGGATGATGTAAATAAAAGAAACAATTTCATTGCTGTCAGGTTGTTATCACTAAACCAATGAGTTTTTCCGCATAAGGGAATTTCATTATTTATGTGCCGACTTAAAATAACAGCCTTACAAAATTCCCATTGAATAAATGCACTAAAATCGTGAAACCAATAACAACCTATCACCTCGTCATTTGTAGAGTAAGAAGCGACGCCTTCCTATACAATGCTTATGTCTATTGTGAGTGTCACAAGACCAAAGTGCAATCGTTGTGTGTAAATGCAAAGATGACATAAGAAAGAGGATCGTCAAAACAGCAACCTGTTAATTCATCTAAACATACATCGAATATATCATCAACACAAGAATGAACTTATGTGATGAAGATAAAAGAATTCGTATTGTTAAAGCTATACATATGATATTTAAGACAGGTTCAGACTTTAGTTCGTTTTCGAATTGGTTGTGTGAATCTTCAAGCTAACGTTCAACACTACAATTGATCAGTCTTTCACTGGCGTATGTCGATGCTATGTGGATTGTCCTAATACTGCCTTAAATCACAGGCAATATAAGACGAGATGTTATACACAAAAGGAAATACCCATGAGTTCAACATCACTATACAGAATAGACTTGATTCTAAACTCAAACTCAATCTAAGAGATAATAGTGAACAAGTCTAAATTCAGTGAACTAACTAAACTTTATTTTGTCATTTTCTTTAAAAAAAATATGAATAATTAGTAGATTTCTAGACATTATCAAAACATTCAACTTTGATAATGTCATACGACTGACGTGGAGTATACAAGATAATTAAGGTCAAATCACCCTGGACTATTGTTAGATACTTGAATAGACTTTTTCTTTATTAATTTTGTATTTTGATAATTACCTGACAATCATTTGATCTATTCAACATTCTTAGTTTGTTTGGCTAAGAAAGAATGAAATTGGTGTGATAAAAGACAAAGGTTTAATACATTTATCTTCTCATTGTTCTTATCAGTATGAATAATTAGTAAATTTCTCTCCCAAATGCCCTTTTATTACCGAGAGTGTGGAGATTCCGATCTCCCTCTCGAAATGCTCTCACATGGCCAAGCGTATACAGCCTCAGTTAGGAAATTCCTACCCACTGTCTTCTCGTGGTGGGGATGTTGTTTACGAAATTGAGAGGACGAAAAGTGAATGTACGAAGCTTTAACCGGTTTAGCGAATATGAAGGATCTGTCTGGGGGAGTTGGAAAACCGTGATTCCAAACCAATGGTGCACATGGGCTCTAGTATCCTGAGTGAACCAACTGCGAATGAATCAATCGTTGGTCACCGGCTACCACGGGGCTGCATCTCTTTACCATGCTCCACTGCCTTGTGGATCAGACTTTTATGTTGAAGGATCCGGGTAGATCTTAAGAAAACCGCTTTCAATATCACAGCCGTCACACAAATCAAATGAGATTTGTTTGACACATATGGTGCCCCCTTATACAAATATTTATGGGTTTAAATAAATAAATAAATTTCCAGATCTCATTAAAACGTAAAACGTGTTTGGTGTAAAGATAAGTTACGGAATCTAGCCTAATGATATCGATGTTGAGCGTCTACTGATTGTTTCATTCGGTCCAATAACGCTGTTGAAAACATTTCCTGGTAGTGGTAGTAGTAGTAGTAGTGTGGTGCCTGTGTAATCCTCACACTTGATGAGATGGTCATATTGGGTCGTTCTATGAATTAGATTTCTTAATTTATTAGCCCTGAATTTGGTCGGAGCGTGAAATCATCTTGACTAGAACTAACACCACATTGAATTCACTTAGAGATTGACCAGTTGCAGTCCTAAACACATCGATGGGAAGATCCAAACAAACAATACTAAGTGAATTCAAACTTCACCCCATCGCACAAGCAAGTGACTATCAGGACTCAGTGGCCGAGTGGATAACGCGATGGCGTTTGAAGCGAGGGTACTGGGTTCGAGTCCCAGAGTGAACATCAACTCTGAGATGCAGGTACATCCAGCTGACGAGTCCCAAATAGGACGAAACGCGCTTCCTGGATTCCACTGCTAGCCACTATCCATCTCTGCTTAACACCACATTGTCTAAATAAACACTCGTCAATTGGATGTACCTGCATCCCAGAGTTGATTTACACTCCAGAACTCCAGCTCACAACCTTTAGCTTCCAACTCCATCTCGTTCAATTCGAGTGGCAAACAACCAATATACTAATTCAAATTATATTCCTTAATTTTAAATGCACTTGCATAGACTGATGTTGAGTTAACACAGTAGAAAACTATCTGTAACTTTGTTGTACTATTGACAAAACGTAAGTGTTTATAGTGAACTTACATTGTTCAACAACACATTTTTCTACAAAACTTCTATTATTTCCTATTACTTTCATTCATAATAAATCAAAACAAATCTGGCTACTATGTCTGTCATAATGTAATCACCATCATACTTCACTAAAAAGGAATAAGAGAATGAAATACTGTGAAATACCTCATCTGTTAACAACATCTGAAAAATGTCTAGTCCATCTTGATTATTTGTATTATATCAGGAAATCAATTAGTTACAAATATCTGATTAAGGATTATTGACAATACTTCAAATTGGATATTCAATTACAATTATAGGCATATCAATGTACAGTAGTGGAAAAGCATCTTAATCATTAGTGTTCAGCTTCGTTTTCCTCATCATCAATGAATTCAGTGATAAATGATGTCAAATATTACTACCTAGTTTCATGGTACGTTAAGTTGATTGCATAATCCGTTTAATTGCTAAATGTAAATTGAGTTAAACGAAAAGGCATTTTTATTGGTACCGAGATTCAAACAGGCTACTACATCGTACTCAGATATGTCATGTATATACGTTTCAATACTGATCATGAGAAGCTGTTGTTATTTTAAATAAAGACGTAAGGGTAGATTAGATTTTAGGGTAGATTATTTTATTTGTAGGAAGACAGAGATTTAAACTTTACACAGAGGTGTACTCAGTTCTCCAATGGTATATATAATGCTAATCCAGTTACATAGTACATATGGGCATCTACTATAAGAAAAAAAGAAAGAAATGAAATCTGTAAGTAAATCATTGAGATAGACTATTGTGATAATTTGAGGATGTCTTTCTTCAGTTATTATTCTGATCATTTCTTAATACAATGGTTCTTAATACAGATGGTTTCATATTGTCTTTTGTTCTCTAACCTCAATTAGAAAAACCAAATGATTATCATAACTGAGGTAAATTCATTGACTAATTGTGTCTGACACAACGAATTCATTATACAAATATGTCTGTGATAAGGTCAAAGCACTGTGTAGCAGTATGAAGGGAAGTTTTATTAGTAAACATAATCAAGACAATGTTGACGTCGATCATTCTGGTGAATAGACAGATCTAAACATATTTTCCGTAATCAGTCATTCGTTGAAATATCTTCACTACACCTGTCCTTCGTTTAGCATCCCACAATAACAAATACTATATAAACACGAGCTGTTTTAATGAATTTATCTGTCAACAGTAAAAATGCTCAAATTCTTTTTAGTACTCTTCATTGTTGTTGTTGTATGGGATAGTGAGTTTTGCATGGTCATAATCTTATGAAATAAGCATCGAGTAATTGACGACTATATTGTATTATCTTTGAAAATATAAGTCTATCTTAATTATATATTCAATGTACTTCTTATAAGACATGTATTGTTATTCTCATCTGTTTTAGATGCATCCACTACACCTAATATAGACATAGAGGGTAAGTATGAAACTTGATTTGTTTTGTTCATTATGTGTGGTGACACAGGAATATGGTTAATTAGCTTTCTAATTATTGAAATATAACGGAAAGGGGGTTTAGTGAAGATTGTAGTAATTTAATGGTTGAATTCATGAGTCGATAAGAGCTAGAACGTCAAGGAAAAGCTGGAGGCAGTGAACGGCCGTTTTGTCCAAGTACGAGACTCCTCAGCAGTATGCATTCCCTTCTGATAATAATCATCATGTGCATACTGGTGACTGGCATGATGGTGGATGCTCACTGCTCAGATGTTCCATACTAGAACGAAAGGGAATTCCATTCCATTCATGTTTTCCATGGTGATCTAGTTTTAATCGACTCATGAATTCAGTGTGATGATTATTTGTGAATACTGCATACCGCGGTAGATTATGGAAGATAGGAATGTAGGTTGTGATGATGGAATAGTGGGGGTCTGAGCATACTGATTTTTATACACAAAGATTATGCTTAAACTGGTGGATAACAATCGTCTTTGTTGCACATACGATTTCCATTTGCAGTCATATTAGGCTGACTATTCTGACTATGCGTAAGATTTTGAGGAGGTTTCCGGTGAATTTGAGTGAGCGGAATTGATTAGGTGCTCAAAAATTAAGCTTTCGACTGACTTCTGTAATCCTTTTAAGTGTCATGTAAGGAGGTGTTGGGAGGTGCGTTTCGAATGAGCTTGTTTTGTGTGGCCAACATATTACGCCCCACAAGAGCAAGTGAATGAAATCGTCGAAAAGAACATTTTGTTCATTGAATCGCCTTCCTTCTTCTTCTTCTTCTTCCTCAATAACACAATGGTACTTTTCCATCATTCAATTCAAGTCTAGAGAACAATTACTAGTACATGTACATCCCATTCCAAACAATTATAACTGTTTTATTACATTTACACAAGACACAATTTACGATAGTCACTGACTAATTTTCATTTCTCATTTTAGCCATTAGAAATAGAATGAATGTGAATTCTACTGGTAAATTTGACAAAGATCCATACTTTTATCAATCACTCATATAATCTGTTGAAGTCTATTTTACAGATGTGTTAATTTACTTTACATTCAGTTATTAATAATTGAACAATAAATATGTAATTAAAAACACATACCATATTAGGAAGGATGGATAGTGGGTAGCAGTGGAATTCAGGAGGCGCGCGTAGTCCTGTTTGGGTCTCGTCAACTGGATATACCTGCATTTCAGAGTTGATGTTCACTCCGGAACTCGAGTTCAGTACTGTACGCTTCAAACGCCATCATGTTATTCACTTAGCTACTGAGTTCTCATAGACACTATCCATCTTTGCTCATAATGCTTGTAAATTGGGGCTATGTCGAGGAAGTACGCATATGCCGATACGAGACTGATCAATTGTAGTCCTAAACATCAATGGGACGATTCAACCAAGCCATAACAAGTGAACATACCATATTAGTTTAAATAGAATCCATACGCAGTGGACCATTTCAGAATCTCTCAATAAGTAATGGTTACACATGTATTAACATCTTCTGAATTTCATTTTTATTAGACACTGAAGAGGATCTGACACAAGAGAGTGATGAAGATGACGATGGTAAGTTATTTGCTTATTGAATCATGTAAACATATATTAAATGACTTGGTTTTGGGAAGGTCACTTTAAAAATTTAGGTCATATTTATCAAGGTTTGATGAAATTCGGACTTGCGCACTATACAATAACGAATCGATGATCTAATAGTTAGGCTCTGATAGCCTCACATTCGATCCTTTTGATGGGTTAGTTGATAGGTCCAGATGAGTTATCTCATTTTCAATGGTGTCACAGGTGAGATTAATCCGTCAACAATACAAACTACATTAGTTAATTTACTCCTGATGATGTTCGTTGTGATAGTTTCTAAGTTTATAGACAGAAATTATAATATTAGGAAACATTTTCTATCTATAAATTGGTTGATATTATCCTAAAGATCCTTTCAAAACTGTCTTTGAATACACCGGTGAATAAACTGTTGTCGGATCTATAGGAAATTGTGAGTTCACATATTATTGTAAACACAAAATGAAGATGGATAGGAAGCAGTATAGTGAGAATTACAGAATTGCCTGTTATCTGGTGCTGAACATCTGTTACCGATAATGATTGATTGTTTGTTTGTTTGTTTTGCTACAATGAATGATATGTTTTCCTAACAATCAGATAAACGTCAACTCACTTTAATGATGATAAGCGTTCATCCTACAATCAACCATTGTATTCTCCACTTTTCCAGATAACTCAAACTCCAATATAATAGACGAAGAGCAAAGTAAATCATTTTATTCTTATTTTGAGTTTGTTCGACTTTCAATAAACATTATTTGTAAAGCACCCATCAGAACATCGGTTATATGATGACAAAATTGTCACATTACTACCTGTTGTATTTCAAATGATCCCAATCACTTATTTGTTTAAATTGAATTTTAAACAACATTGCTTTCTTACCAACACCAACTGTCCCTCGTGGATCATAGGCTGCTGACCAGGATTCTCCATCCAACTTTATCCTGGACTCGTCACCCCAGTTCTCTACAGGTGTTTTTCATTCATTTCGTTACACAATTTCCTCTCAATATTTGATTTTCAATCCGTGACAATATACTACTTTGAGATTTTGTAAATATAAAGCAACTTTCTACCTTACTGTAGAATACAGTTTCGGCAAATGGAACTAATTCTAAATACGATTGTACAGCTTAGACGAAATGGTCGAAGAGAAAATTTTCTTCACTGAATTGTCCACTATCTTCCTAATAATTGAATTTTAAACGAATATTCTAGTTTCTCAGATGATATGAATAATGCATCTAAACCACTTATAACCTTTCATTTATGAATTCCATAATTCATTCGGTTTCCTCATTGTATATACAGAACGAGAATTACTGCAATGGCTGGAAAGTAAACGGCGTAAGTTATAAATCCGAGTTGAGAAATTGTTTCGAGATTTGAATTCCTTCTCAGTTCACTCCAGTAGGTGTATATTAATTGAACAATGCTATCACTACCTGTAATACAACATAATTAACATTATGTATAATGGACATTCATTAAATCTTACATTCTTCATAATATCTTATATGAGTTAATTTCAAAAAGCATATCGACTATGTTCTTCATTTAGGTGCGTATTTTTCGACGGGTAATCAAACTACTACTCAGTACGTTCTATTTTACTCAAAACTATTACTAAACGTAATTTAATCTTGTTGTATGAATAAAAGATGTTTTCTCAATACATAGTTGCATATTTAACTACACTAATCTAATCAGATAGAAAAACAGTCATTAGTTGCTATATACTTTATGGGTGCCAGTTTAAGATGACTAGTACGTTAATCAACACATTACACTTTTACAACAGATCAGACAAGTTTAGAACTGGAACACTGATAAGTCTTACTGATTGAACGCTATACTCAGATCCCGATCTGCTCTCGTAATCTCCAAGCTAGAATTAAAACAGCGACTTGACCACGAGAGAAAAGGCACAAAATATGCAGCAAGCACTTTACTCCAAACGTTCATTTATGTACAGAAAGTATAGGGCTTTTATAGTATTTTAGAAGTCCTTGGGTTTTCCTCAAAATTCTCGAAAGCTATTAAACATAGTAGCCGTGTAGTAATCAGCCAATCAGAAACTCGACATGTGACTTTTCACTTTCGTGATGTTGCCAGTCAAACTCTGAGTGGATAAAATATTTCTTGATGTTTCCTTAGTTTATCATGTCTATTGCGAGAAATTTTCTGGATCATCCCAACAAAGACATTGCGTACTTTACATGTTAATACAACTATAATAATATGCCATATCATTTACATATAGTTTATATACACCAGTGTTATTATTCATCTCCATGTAGATCTCTACATAACAACTGAATATGAAGACAGTGTAGAACAGAGAAACGTATTTGAATTTCGTCAACAGCATGAACTAGCTTGTCTATTAAGCAAACCTCACTAGACGTTGTCACATTGAATGATACAAGCTATGCTACTTTTCATGTGATTCATTCGAACAACACAACATATTACTGTATGAAACGGTAATCATAACTCCGGACCATTTATCCAACACTCATTCACATGAAAGTATCACAGTGAACATTTGTTTACTGCTTTTATTCATGATAATAATTAGACCGAATAGCTATTTTGCCTAGTTTTACATAATGTACTTCTTAAAAATAAAAAACAAACATTGGAAACCCATTTGTTAAATCAGATACCCGGTACAAATTAGTGTATGTTACTTTGAATCATTACCCATGTGTATATGAGCTATATTGAATATATCTGATTGTCGAAAGCGAATTAGGCGTAGACACCATCGGATCTGTAATATAACAGCCAACAGTTGAACATTTTAATCATTTAGACACTGTCACAGCAACAAAACTGAATAATTCTTAATTGTTTCTTTTCATTGTAGATAAATGAATGTGGACAACTAACAATGGAAATTTAATTAAAATAAACATTTCAATTAAGGATCTTTTGTTTGTTCTCTTTACATTTTCGAAATAATCCATCGTAATTCGATGTGGTACATATCTAAGCTGTGTAACGTCGTGATTGACTTTCTCGGAAACATACTGCCAAGTGCCATATAGTTTATACGACCTAGTTTGTATAACGATGAACTCTATTCATTCATAGGGTATAACAGCAAAATATATACTTGCTAAACAAATACAAACAGTCACGACAGAATGTCTACGATATTCACCTTCATATTAAAAAATATTTTATGGCATCTACATTGATGATCATTGTTTCAATAAGTGGTTTTGATAAGAGTTATGCTAACACAATACCTGACATAACAAACTTTACTACTGTGACTCATTTACACCTAGAAAAAAGAGCTTCAACACTGCATTCATTTCCTTTTTAATTCAGCTTCTTGCTATGAACTACACCTGATTTGGCCATCTCTTCCCATGTATTCCTATTATTAGAACATACTGCAGATGTCTAATAAATATTCGAGAATTGACAAATAAGCACTGTGTTTGGAAGTACATACTTATATCCAAGAAGTTTCGATGAAATACAAAATCAACATCAACGTAACCATACAATGCTTAAATAGATATTCGTTAAAACAAATTTGACTATTACGTATAACAGTTTTCAATGCTGAGAAATGTAACAATACTGATTCATTCAGTTAAATGAAGATATTGTAGGATTTCCTGAACGAAACCGGACAACCACATAGAAATACTCACACCCGATAACTAATCAGTACTCCATAGTTTGCTTTTAACTACCCATCATGTTATAATCTAGATCAATAGAATCAACCAACTATCAGCACCCCACACCTAGGTTCATGTACTAAATACATCATAACGAAAAGGGGAAAACCATGTTAGACGGTTGCAGGTAGTTGACAAGAAACCCTGAATCTGGGGTTCATGGTACTTGGAACTCTTCAGAAAAGTGTACCTGTAACTAGGCCAATAAAATCCGGTCAGCGCTGTATATAAAACTAGAAAAATGTGAAAAATGTGGCCACTACTAAGTGATCAATCAACTATAAGTCGGTTGCGATCCGAAAACATCTCTGATTCTGAAGCCGAGCGATACGGGATAGCTCACATCAGAGAGCATCAGTTACCTCAAGATGACAGGTACACCGTGGTGATGGATACCACATAGGACTAAATCTAGGTTCACAGTTTCCTGTCCACTACTAGTAACCACCATCTAGTATCCCATCATGGTGCACGCGATAGTGAATCACATGTAGACTAGAGGCCACATTGGTAATTGATCGACAGAATATATTCAAAGCTAACTACGAGACTAAACAAACATAACATTAACATCTATTCAATGATCAATCGATTGTAAGAGAAAGGAAATTTAGATTCAGTTCTTTATAAATCGTATAAACTGTAAACAAAATATGTAGAAATAAGTTGCACAATCTGAAGAAACCATTCAATAACAAAATAATATATAAATAAACTTTAATGCAAAAATATAAATGTAGAAATGCTGTACATCAACGTCTATTTGAATCTCCTCTCTCAGTGATTAAAACAACAATCATATTTATGTCATTACAAAAACTTTATGCAATGCAACTCGTTTATACTTAATATCAACACTCGATACAGTAGCTTTGATTCGATCACCTAAACGTAAAGTGAACATTTTGTGATGAATATCACCGCCATCACTGACGCCAATCCCAGTGGTAGACGTTCCACTGGTAATCTTTAGGTTAGATGTTGAACAATTTCGAGGATATTCATGTCTTGGAATGTAGGCATTTTCTTCAACACCAATGTCACAGAATGCACCAAAAGTAGTGACATTCTCTACACGACCTTTCACTTGCATACCTTTACGTAAATCCGATATTTTCATTACGGTCGAATGAAACAATGGAGTAAAACAGTCTAAAATAGAATAAAACCATGTCGATTTATGAAGGGTTATAGTAATTGGACAAATATTATTAAATAAATGACAAATACACTTCAGCAGCAAGGCACTCTACTACTACTACTACTACTACTGATAAAAACGTTTATGAGATTAAGGCCTCATGACTCACATGTACAGTTCTTGGTAGTCGGGATTTAAAGATAAGCCAGAAGGGAGTAAGGAAATATAAATTATACAAAAGCATAATAACAATATTGTGGGAGAAATAGAAGAGAGGAAATGGCGTGAACGAAGGATAAGTAACAAACAATACACAATTCTTGTAAGAAACCAACGAAACCAGATTGTATTCATCTAAAAAAAACCTGTTTGGTTAACGATGGATGTGATAGTAAACTAGACCAGGATAGTTTATAGGCATTTATTCGAAGCAAAACATGAGAGCATTTCTAAATTTCTAAATAACCCAATTCGTAGAATCACATTTAGAAGGGTGTCATATGTCAATGGGTATTTGGAGGTGAAACGTTGTCAGTATACAATTACCGAACATCTTCAGCTATGATAGATCACGTTTCTAAACTGACTAACCACTAAACATTTACCTCAAACAAAAGTCTCAACAAAGTAAATCTTATTAAACAAATATATGGCAATAATCATACCTTGACGCTCATCGAAATCCAAAGGACGTGTTAGTGCTACGAGAATATCACGTAAAGTATCAAGTCCAACAGTTTTCGAACAAAACTGTTCAAGTCGTTTATCTCCTATACGAACAAACAAAGAAAAATGATACATTTTTAAACATTCAAATTATCAGTACACTAGAATACTTCTTTACATGAAATCATCCTTCCAATTTATGATTCATTTCATTAGATGAGTGCAAATAACTCATCAAAAAATAACATTAGAACATGCTATTTTCCCCACAACAGTAACATATAGAAAGCAAAAAAAAACCACTCACTATCTTCACTGATCATAAACTGTGTTGCGGCTGTTCTCATTTTCATCGACCCTACATCTGTCAGATTTAATTGGAGCAATGAAATAATACTGAAATAAAGATTACAATAGATGAAAAACTAGTAAATTATGACAAAATGAAACTGATGTACTTTGTCTACATGATACATATTACTAGCTAATATTCAATTCAATACAATAAAAATTGACGTAACTTAGTAATCAAGTGAACACACTCTATGGAAATGAATTCGGTTACCTAAACCGAAGTAGGTAGACATGGGTTCGACTACGAAATGAATATTTAACATCTAAACAAATAACTAGTGAACGGATGGCATTATGGTACTGATGGGTAAATTCGACCACAACTAGTATATTTATTCGTAAACAAACATGAACACACCAGTAGCAGTTACATAAATACATATGCGCCACGCCATAACAATGAGGACAGGATTTGTGTGGGCGCTGTGATACTCACCGGGTGCCCAAAACGAAGCAGGTGGATTCTCTTAGGCAATCACTCTACAAGCCTTTATTCCAGAGGTCTAGTCCATAAGGAGATGAAAAAACGTTAGGACATTGGGTCTCATAGTAGCTGATCACCAACAACAGGTTCATACTCCATTCGTATCCTCAGGATACAGGAGCCCGTGTGCACCATTGGTTTGGAATCACGAATTTCCAACTCCCCTAGATGGACCCTCCATATCCATCACACGGTTAAAGCTCCGGACATTCGATTTTCGTCCTCTCAATTTCGTAAACAATACCCCTGATGTGAGAAGGCAATGAGTAGGACTTCGCTGGCAGAGGCTATATACGCGTGGCCATATGAGAGCATTTCGAGAGGGAGAGTTCACTCTCCCCACCCTCATTCGTACCAAGGCATATTTATTTCCGCTGAGACACTTCATTTGCCTAAACTAATTTCAATAGTGATACAATTAATTCACTATGTACAAACTTATGTGTGAAGGTAAAGTCATGCTAATGACTTTACGGATATGAGATAGGAGTACAATATTTCCTTCAAAGAACTAGTCTAAAGAGACACTGCCTTCCTGTGATGGAAAGAAACGGTCAGAAAACACGACTCATAAAATCAACACTCATCATCTAACAGGCCAGGGGACTTCTATCTCCGTAGGTAAGACCTTTGAAGGTGCTAACTGTAATATCTACAACTATGCATAAAAACGCTGTGTGTCACTGATTTTGATCAGCTGGCCCTTGAACTCTCGGTTCATGTTTCCATTTAGTCAAGACAATGACTAATCCAGTTCACATTACAGCTGTTTTCGTTAAAAAGAAGTATCTATTCACGTGGTGTGGACAACTGAAAAGTGACAATTACTCACATATCCATAACAGTACTCGAAATCATCCCATAGGTTTATACAATAAACAATTACAATACTTTCTGAGAGAATACAACAAACTCACTTTGCTGCAACTTCATATGAATCAGGATGAACAGCAGTCTGGTCTAATGGATTAAAACAATTCACATCGGATTGATCAGTAACTGTTACGTCCATAATTCGTCGTTTTTTACATTTCTTGTTTGATTCATTAGATATATGTTTACGTTTAGTGCTACCAGTGAAAATATTGGTTATTTGAGTATCACAAGTTAAATCATCACCATCATTATCATCACCACTCGAAATAGAAATCATTTCAACATCCCTAAATTGTTAATGAGTGTTGAAAAATAAGGGAAATAAACAGTGGAAAAAAAAACAAAGTGCTAATTGTTTTCAGTACAAACACATGAAACAGAATGTATACACACTAATACACACTTATATAACAAGCATCCAGGGCAGGGTAAAGTATAAAACAAAAATTTCGCTTCTCTTATATTTAGTAAGAAAAACATTTGGAACATGAAATCACTTGACAGCTATTTCGTCTTCATATGTGACTCCTCAGCAGTATGCATTCACAAAACCATCGGATATCGAACACAAAATACATAAGTCTATTGTGGCGAGCGCCTAAACTTCATATCACCAAATCGACCACTAGTGGTTAACATTTCTAACCATAGTCATTTTGCAACATTGCGCAACCATCTACCAATGTCATTAGTGAGTAACGGGCTTGAACCAAACATGGTTGAACTACGCTGTTAACCGGTTTTCACTATGATTCTGAGAATTACGTCTCAAAATTAGTTACTAGCGAACATATGATTAATGCTTGTGTGAAAGGTTTGTGGAGAATAGTTTACTGTAAAAGAGTTTTCGTTCATAGGATTCCGAGATTATTGGCCAAAAGGTAACGCCTTCTCAGTGAAACTTGGATATCCTTGAAAATGATTCAAGGTAGAGATATCTGGATGCATAAAGATGGAGAAACCTACACTAAGACGATATAACTAGTTAATCGTCTTTATTTTAACTGCAATGTTTCCCGTTAGGTAAGTCACAGATTGCACGACCTGATTATCGACTAATCCAAACACCTCGCAATGCATCCAGATATTAAATTACGTAAATTACGTAATTTATTGAGTTTAAAAACCATGAATCATGAGAAATTACAAATTCAATAGGAAATACAATATTTATGGACAATGTCAAGACAACTTGTAAAGTTGAGAGTGTATCAATAACATACAAGTGGAAAGGAGATGTAGATTACTTCATTTGGATTAGGGCCATAAATGCGATCATTGGATAAAAATAAGTTGAGTGATATGGCTCAGAATCAGACGAAATGGAGAAAATCCAGTCACTTTCTATACTTACACACATCTTAAGTCTCGATATTTATACACACATATCTTTTCATTCTATATTCTCAAATCATACTCACAATATTAGAATATATCTTCCGATTTTCACCTAGTCATGTAGAAGTAGTATGACAATCTGAGCTAACGTGTAATTGTGACGGGCTCCACATTGGTTATCACTGATGACTGACTAGATTAGACCTTTAGGGTAAAGGTGAATCCATTAGTATGCAAGTCTAATAAAACGATGAATATTTACTTGAGGGACATTTTTACAACTTGGAGTTCACACACTGTTACCCATTGATGACAATTACAATTTTATTACATAACTAATGGAAAGATGTAAAAGCAAGCTTACTTAGTCCCATCTAAAGTAGTTGTAGAATAGGTGGGTTTGACACGTACAAATCCAGCACATTGAGCGAATGTAGCTTGTCCAATACCTTTAACCTAAAATAAAAACCGTTATCCATAAATTACCCTAATTAATTACTTACAATTCAACTTGAATGTAAAAGATGACAGTCGGAATAATTTATCTCCCATCAAACTTTCTGACATCGCACGGAAGTCGCTGATTAATGATTATCGTTCCCCAAACTTGAAACCTACACAGTATCTAGTTTCACATCCTAATCTTTATTGAGAAACCATAATATATACAAGACAATCATCAACCACACAATATGAAACAAGTAACCCATCATTTAAAAACGTGCTTCCATGCAATAACGAGACTACTAAACAATTCCAGTGTAACATTTACAAACATACTACATCGAATGAAACACTATCAACGTAACACAAACTAAAAATACCATAGAATGTCTTGAAATAGAATTCTTTTATTGTTATTTAAAGATACTACTGATGAACATCAAGCATCTCTAGGATTTCTCGAGTAATTCGTCCCATTAATCATACATATACACTGAAAATGAATTTCATTGACATGATAAGTTCATAGCGAATCACAGTGACTACATGGTACAATATACCTTAATAAATGAGAAGAGAACTGAAGCAATCTACCATGAAATCAAGACCAGTAATAATCTTTAATATTGCATATTTACTTTACAAAATCAACTCATTCACATATTAAACTAGTACACTATGAATTTGAAATTTTACATGGTGGACTGATTTCAGTTAGGACAGTCATTGAAAAACCAAAATAATAAAGCTTACATTCATAAATCTCGATAACATACAGAAATACCTTTCACGTTAACGCTCAAGATAACGTGTGACACTGTACAACTCAGTAAGTTCAGTTCAATCGTCAAGTTTTCAACTATATGACTGAAATTCAAGTGTTCAACCCATTGAACCATAAGATCAAATGACAACGTGGTGAATCCAGCCGGTCATGTGCTAATAGGCAAGATCGACAGCTCTGTTCCATCGTGAATGGATTATTTACATATCTGATGTCTACTTTTACATGTGACAACCTTATTAACATTACCTATTTATAAATATACATGAGGTTTAATATGATTTGACTTTTCGAGCGATAAATACATACCCTATTGCACCACCTTCAATACACTAACGAACTGGTCTGTCACGGTCGCTGTATACGAGATAACTGTAAACCGCTTATACCTAATCAAAAGACTGTAATATGTTGTCTGTTATGAAATTTCATCATTTCAGCTTGTAATACTTGTTACTTTAAGCAATATCGAGGCAATGCTCACAGGATGCACACATGTCAATAAGAGACTGATCGATTGCAATGCTAATGATCAGTCGGAAGATTTGAGCAACTAATACAAAAATGAATTAATGAACAACATATGTTTACAGAATTTTGAAAAACAGTACACTGGGAAACAGCTTGCAAACAACGGTACTCTCTTAATCAATTTCCGCTTCATCAAGTGATGATAAGTACTAATCAGAATGAAGTAAATGAATGAAATCAATTTCATTGCTGTCAGGTTGTTATCACTAAACCAATGAGTTTTTCCGCATAAGGGAATTTCATTATTTATGTGCCGACTTAAAATAACAGCCTTACAAAATTCCCATTGAATAAATGCACTAAAATCCTGAAACCAATAACAACCTATCACCTCGTCATTTGTAGAGTAAGAAGCGACGCCTTCCTATACAATGCTTATGTCTATTGTGAGTGTCACAAGACCAAAGTGCAATCGTTGTGTGTAAATGCAAAGATGACATAAGAAAGAGGATCGTCAAAACAGCAACCTGTTAATTCATCTAAACATACATCGAATATATCATCAACACAAGAATGAACTTATGTGATGAAGATAAAAGAATTCGTATTGTTAAAGCTATACATATGATATTTAAGACAGGTTCAGACTTTAGTTCGTTTTCGAATTGGTTGTGTGAATCTTCAAGCTAACGTTCAACACTACAATTGATCAGTCTTTCACTGGCGTATGTCGATGCTATGTGGATTGTCCTAATACTGCCTTAAATCACAGGCAATATAAGACGAGATGTTATACACAAAAGGAAATACCCATGAGTTCAACATCACTATACAGAATAGACTTGATTCTAAACTCAAACTCAATCTAAGAGATAATAGTGAACAAGTCTAAATTCAGTGAACTAACTAAACTTTATTTTGTCATTTTCTTTAAAAAAAATATGAATAATTAGTAGATTTCTAGACATTATCAAAACATTCAACTTTGATAATGTCATACGACTGACGTGGAGTATACAAGATAATTAAGGTCAAATCACCCTGGACTATTGTTAGATACTTGAATAGACTTTTTCTTTATTAATTTTGTATTTTGATAATTACCTGACAATCATTTGATCTATTCAACATTCTTAGTTTGTTTGGCTAAGAAAGAATGAAATTGGTGTGATAAAAGACAAAGGTTTAATACATTTATCTTCTCATTGTTCTTATCAGTATGAATAATTAGTAAATTTCTCTCCCAAATGCCCTTTTATTACCGAGAGTGTGGAGATTCCGATCTCCCTCTCGAAATGCTCTCACATGGCCAAGCGTATACAGACTCAGTCAGGAAATTCCTACCCACTGTCTTCTCGTGGTGGGGATGTTGTTTACGAAATTGAGAGGACGAAAAGTGAATGTACGAAGCTTTAACCGGTTTAGCGAATATGAAGGATCTGTCTGGGGGAGTTGGAAAACCGTGATTCCAAACCAATGGTGCACATGGGCTCTAGTATCCTGAGTGAACCAACTGCGAATGAATCAATCGTTGGTCACCGGCTACCACGGGGCTGCATCTCTTTACCATGCTCCACTGCCTTGTGGATCAGACTTTTATGTTGAAGGATCCGGGTAGATCCTAAGAAAACCGCTTGCAATATCACAGCCGTCACACAAATCAAATGAGATTTGTTTGACACATATGGTGCCCCCTTATACAAATATTTATGGGTTTAAATAAATAAATAAATTTCCAGATCTCATTAAAACGTAAAACGTGTTTGGTGTAAAGATAAGTTACGGAATCTAGCCTAATGATATCGATGTTGAGCGTCTACTGATTGTTTCATTCGGTCCAATAACGCTGTTGAAAACATTTCCTGGTAGTGGTAGTAGTAGTAGTGTGGTGCCTGTGTAATCCTCACACTTGATGAGATGGTCATATTGGGTCGTTCTATGAATTAGATTTCTTAATTTATTAGCCCTGAATTTGGTCGGAGCGTGAAATCATCTTGACTAGAACTAACACCACATTAAATTCACTTAGAGACTGACCAGTTGCAGTCCTAAACACATCGATGGGAAGATCCAAACAAACAATACTAAGTGAATTCAAACTTCACCCCATCGCACAAGTGAGTGGCTATCAGGACTCAGTGGCCGAGTGGATAACGCGATGGCGTTTGAAGCGAGGGTACTGGGTTCGAGTCCCAGAGTGAACATCAACTCTGAGATGCAGGTACATCCAGCTGACGAGTCCCAAATAGGACGAAACGCGCGTCCTGGATTCCACTGCTAGCCACTATCCATCTCTGCTTAACACCACATTGTCTAAATAAACACTCGTCAATTGGATGTACCTGCATCCCAGAGTTGATTTACACTCCAGAACTCCAGCTCACAACCTTTAGCTTCCAACTCCATCTCGTTCAATTCGAGTGGCAAACAACCAATATACTAATTCAAATTATATTCCTTAATTTTAAATGCACTTGCATAGACTGATGTTGAGTTAACACAGTAGAAAACTATCTGTAACTTTGTTGTACTATTGACAAAACGTAAGTGTTTATAGTGAACTTACATTGTTCAACAACACATTCTTCTACAAAACTTCTATTATTTCCTATTACTTTCATTCATAATAAATCAAAACAAATCTGGCTACTATGTCTGTCATAATGTAATCACCATCATTCTTCACTAAAAAGGAATAAGAGAATGAAATACTGTGAAATACCTCATCTGTTAACAACATCTGAAAAATGTCTAGTCCATCTTGATTATTTGTATTATATCAGGAAATCAATTAGTTACAAATATCTGATTAAGGATTATTGACAATACTTCAAATTGGATATTCAATTACAATTATAGGCATATCAATGTACAGTAGTGGAAAAAGCATCTTAATCATTAGTGTTCAGCTTCGTTTTCCTCATCATCAATGAATTCAGTGATAAATGATGTCAAATATTACTACCTAGTTTCATGGTACGTTAAGTTGATTGCATAATCCGTTTAATTGCTAAATGTAAATTGAGTTAAACGAAAAGGCATTTTTATTGGTACCGAGATTCAAACAGGCTACTACATCGTACTCAGATATGTCATGTATATACGTTTCAATACTGATCATGAGAAGCTGTTGTTATTTTAAATAAAGACGTAAGGGTAGATTAGATTTTAGGGTAGATTATTTTATTTGTAGGAAGACAGAGATTTAAACTTTACACAGAGGTGTACTCAGTTATCCAATGGTATATATAATGCTAATCCAGTTACATAGTACATATGGGCATCTACTATAAGAAAAAAAGAAAGAAATGAAATCTGTAAGTAAATCATTGAGATAGACTATTGTGATAACTTGAGGATGTCTTTCTTCAGTTATTATTCTGATCATTTCTTAATACAATGGTTCTTAATACAGATGGTTTCATATTGTCTTTTGTTCTCTAACCTCAATTAGAAAAACCAAATGGTTATCATAACTGAGGTAAATTCATTGACTAATTGGGTCTGACACAACGAATTCATTATACAAATATGTCTGTGATAAGGTCAAAGCACTGTGTAGCAATATGAAGGGAAGTTTTATTAGTAAACATAGTCAAGACAATGTTGACGTCGATCATTCTGGTGAATAGACAGATCTAAACATATTTTCCGTAATCAGTCATTCGTTGAAATATCTTCACTACACCTGTCCTTCGTTTAGCATCCCACAATAACAAATACTATATAAACACGAGCTGTTTTAATGAATTTATCTTTCAACAGTAAAAATGCTCAAATTCTTTTTAGTACTCTTCATTGTTGTTGTTGTATGGGATAGTGAGTTTTGCATGGTCATAATCTTATGACC